>ML788733.1:995574-1017463 GCA_009831015.1 Picea engelmannii
GGGGGGGGGGGGAGTAGCCTCTCCTTAAAAATGATTTTATTTCTTGCCAACCAGATTTTCCATCACACATATTTTATTGAGGCCTTCCAGACACAGCTAAGGATTTGTTTTTTGGTGAGGTATCCTTTATAATATTTACTCCATTTTTCGATTAGATTTCTATTGTTTGTTAGCCAAGAAATTTGAGGGGTTATCTATGAATAGACAATGTGCATCACTTGTTTGACGAAATTGCAGTTGAGGAAAAGATGATCAATGCTTTTGAAGTCTTGGTTACAGAGAGAACATCTAAAAGGTCCCATGTATCCTCTTTTGAGCAAATTTTCACTTGTTATGATCTTGTTGTGAGCTAATTTCCAGCCAAAAGTATTAACCTTTGGTAGGCCATATGGATTCCAAATTTCTTTCCAGATTGATGATTTTTCTGGGAGATCATTTTCTTGGAGGAGATTTTTATATCCAAACCTTACAGAGTATCCTACCTCTCCCTAATCCCTGTTGTCTTTCTGATTAAGGTGGACTGGGGTAGATATAGTGGAAATCAAGAGGAACTGATGGGACTCATTGATCAGGAAAGGGGGGACCTCTCCCAAGTTCCAATTTTTCCAAGCGCCATTGCTCTTCCACTCAGAGATATCAAAGAGAGTGTTTTCCCCCTTGTAATTTAGCCAAAGTCTGAGGGAGTATAGAGAGGGGATGTAGGACAATTTTCCCCTATCTGAGAAATGATCTTCCCAAATTTTGATTTCTTTACCATTCCCCGGGATCCATCTGAGATGATTTTGAATGAGAGACATAGAGGCACGAATGAGCTTCCATATGGGGGAACCTATTTGATTGAGTGTGGTTTTTTTTGGGCACCTCTTTTGATTTTTTGACAAGTATTTGTGACAAATTTCCTTTTTCCACCATTCCTTACCTCCAATGATTAAGTGCCAAAATTAATTTTTCTCCTAGAGCTATGTTGATCTTTTCCAGGTCCCAAATCCATACTCCCTCATTTTCTTTTGGTGTGCAAACAATATACCAGTTGACCATGTGGAGCTTTTTCCCATTGTGCTTTCCCCCTTGCCAGAGAAATTTCGTGATTAGTTTGGCCATTTCTTTTTTAATTCCCATCGGAGCATGGAGGGTTGAGAATTGAAAAATTGGAAACGAAGATAAGATTGACTTTATGAAGACCACCCTTCCAGCTTGATTTCTCCCTAGAATTCAAATTGATCCTTGAGCTTTTGGAGAATCACTTGCCATGCCTCCCCGGGTAGGGCCTTTATACTGATAGGAGTGCCAAGGTACTTGAAGTACTTCCAATCCATAGAAAAGGAAAACTGTAAGATATTTTCAATTCTAACCATTATACTTGCATTCATGTTCCAGGCATAAATTTGGCTTTTGTGCTTGTTAATGATACTCCCCGAAGATGATTCATATTGATCGAGGACCAGCTTGAATATACTAACCATTGTTTGAGAGGCTCCTCCTAGCAAGAGAGTGTCATCATCAAACTATGAATTGTTTATTCTTATAACTCCCCTTGCTATTTTTAGCCCAGAATGTTTCCAATAGCTCTTTCATGTTCCAATCTTATGTTCATTGCTTTCACCATAATAACATACAACATTGGAGAGAGCATGAAACCTTGTCATAGTCCTCTTGTGGCTTGGAAGAAAGGTGTTGAGTTCCCATTTATCAGGGGAGCTATCCAGGGAGACGAGATCCATGCCCCAATCCACGAGATGAAGGAGTGATTGAAACCAAATCTCTTTAAGACTTCATAGAGAAACTCATGATTTACCCGATCAAAGGAATTTGCCATATCTATTTTGATTATCATCCCTTTTTCTTTGTTAGTGACACTGGTGTGGATTTCCTCCTGCACTAGTATTATATTGTCCCAAATTTTCCTTTCCTTCACAAAGCCCCCCTGGTTGGGAAGTATGAGTCGTGGAAGTAGAATTTTTAACCTGTTCTCTATGATTTTTTCTAAGATTTTGTAAGAGATGTTACAAAAAGAGATAGGGTGGAAGCGATCGAAGGAGTTGGCATTTTGGTCCTTAGGAATCAGGGCTAGAAAGGAGGTGTTGGTTGATCCTCCTAATTTTTAGGTTTTTTGGACATATTTTATCATACAGAGGAGGTCGTTTTTTATTATTTCCCAACACTTTCTGTAAAAATGTAAAGTGAAGTCGTTCGGCCTGGGATATTTGTCTGATCGAACTGGTAAATGACTGATTCGACTTCCGCCTCTGTGACCACCTTGTTCAACTCTTTATTATCTTCTTCCTTTATCAATGGCTAGATATTCTCTATAAATTGTAAACTCTGCTCTTTGTTATCTTCACCTTCTAGAGTGTAAAGTTTTCGAAAGTGGGAGGAAGCTTCCTTTTTAATCTCCTTAAAGGAGTTGATTCTCGTTCCCGAGGCTATTTTTATTTCCTCCACTGTGTTTATGTGTTGTCTTGCTTTGGCTTGCTTATGAAAGAATGAGGTATTTTTGTCCCCTTGTTGAAGCCACAAGGCTCTAGATTTGAGTCTCCACTCCTTTTCTTCATTGTAGAGTGCCCTCATGTAATTTTGAAAGTGCTCTTTCTCTTGTACTAAGTGTCGGTTGTAAATGGTATTTGAATCCATTTTCTCCTGAGTGTCTTCTAGTTGCTTTTGTACCTTTCAATTTATTATCTTGTATTGTGGGAAGAGGCTTTGATCCATTCCTTCCTTACTTTCTTATCCTTTTTGAGTTTTTTCTCCCAAATATACATGGGGGTTCCATCCACCCAGATTGACCAGAACGAGGATATTAGGGGGAGGAAGTCTGGGGAATCCATCCAAATATGATTGAATTTGAAGGGAATGGGTCTCCAGTTTTCTACTTTGTCGACGGATAGGGCTATTGGGCAGTGATCTAAGATTCCCCAAGGAATAATTTGGGACGAAATGTTGAGCAAGAGGAGGAAAGAGATATGGATGAGAAAGCGATCTAATCTGGAAGAAATGTGTCCCACCCCTAGTCTTTTATTGCTCCAAGTGTATTTCCCTTTGGAAGGATGAACATCAAACAGATCCAGTTCCGATATCAAATCTTCCAGGTGTTCCCTGAACGGGTCCCTTACTATAGAGCCTCCTTTTTCCCCTTTGGTGTAGAGTTGTGTTGAAGTCTCCTTCTATAATGCAGTTTTTTTGTGCTCCGACCTATTTGATTTTCATTAAGGATTACCAACATTTAATTCCCCCCCAGTAATTATTAGGCATATAAACATTACATATAGGATATGTGATAATTGATTGTAGATGCTTGAGATACACCAACGACCAGTCTGAGGATTCTACCTTTTTCGCTTCTCTGAAGATTTGGGTATTCCATACTATACAGATCCCTCCTGGCCCTCCTCTAGCATTTAGTGTTGTTCCATTGCTTGTTTTCCATATTTGTTTCATTTCTCGCAAGGATTCAGATCCCTGCATTTTAGTCTCCTGAATTAGGAGGATATGGGGTCTCCCTGTTTTGATTAAATTTCCCATTGCTTTTTTTTTTTTCCCTTTGTACCAATACTCTACAATTCCAGGAGACTACCTTCATTATTTACTGGCATGTTTTGTTGCCCCCCCTTTCATGGGTTGATACTGTCCTTTTTCTGTTGGATATTTCCCACTCTTCCCTTATTTTTTAAGGATTTCTTCCAGCGTTGGTTGGGTTCCTAGTTCCTTATCCTGATTTGTATATTTTTCCCTTCTATTTTTATTGGTTTTCATTTCTTCTTTCATTGTTCTGGCACCCTTTAGGAGTTCCATATCTAGTTATTCCCCCGAGTCCTCCTAGATTTCATCCTCCAATACATGGGGAGGGTCCAAGCGCTGAGGGGCATCAGGCTCGACTATAGGCGAAGTAGGGTCTAGATCTGGGTTTTGCTGGCTCCAAATTTCTTTTGTGCTTTGTTTTGAGTTGACCGTTTCTACCTCTAGGTTTTCAAGACGATCATATCTATTTTTGCTTCTTTTTTCTTCATTGTTGATTTGTATCAATGATTTCCCCTTTTTTGGCGAGGAGGGTCTGGTGTTGTTTTTCCTTTCTTACTGTTGAGCTCCTAATTTATTTGTCACTTTCTTTCTTTTGGCTAGCTTTCATTGATCTGGCGCTTTTATTTCAGGGTTCTCCTATGTTGCCTTGGCACATTTTTTGGCGAAATGTCCATACTCATGGCAGGCTTTTCACTTGAAAGGGAGATACTTATAGTCTATTGTTTGACTGTATGACCATCCATCTAGGATTAGTTGGATTGCTTCTAGAAATCTTTTTTCTAGATCTAATTCTACGCAAACATGTGCATAGGATTGTAGTCTGTCTTATGGTTCGACTCGATCAATGAACCTTCCTAGTGTGTTTCCAATATTTTTATGGTTTCATCATTTCAATAGTGGAGAGGCAGAAAGGGTAGCCTGACCCAAACTGGGACATCTGAGGGAATATCATTTTCAGGGTTGAAGTTTGGATTCCATTGATTTAGATACATTCCTCTGGTTCCCATGAAGTATGGTCCATTCCTAAAAATCAAGTCTCTATCATCTTTGTTTTCAAACAGGAATACATAGAATCCCTTACCACAAAAGGCTATTGAAAGCTTCCCTTTTATCGTTTTCTTCCAATTTTTCTCTAGCCATTGCGCCATAGCTCTTGGGGAGGGATAAAGTCCCATGTATTATCCGATCAATCCATTTTCTTCCAATCTTAGGGAGAACAGTTGAGAGGATGGGGAGTGAACAAAGACCTTCAGGATATCATAAATGTTTTTAACAAATCATGACTGTGGGTTTCCTTTTTCTGATTTCGTGTATGAAGACAGGAGTGCCTGGAACGCAACAAGGTCTGGAGGCGGGGAAGGATGTGGAGGATCCATTTCCCCCGAGCCAAAGGCAATGGTAGGGGACGACCAATGGCATAAACCCTAGTAACTGTGTCGGGTGTTTCACTTCAGAGCGTCTCTCTTTCTCCATTATTTTTACCTTTATCATTCCTCATTGTCCATGTTGATGTTAGTGGTAGCATCAAACATGTATTTCCACATAGGTCTATGTATCTAGACATGTGGAAATCGTCCAAAGCCTTCTACTCTTGGATTTACTTTGGTTAAAGAAATTATTATATTAAATTCCTTTTATTAATTAATTATGTAATTATGTAATTGAGTTATTTGAGGAAAGTGATAAAATTACTTAGCATGTAATCTTAGCATGCAATCTTTACATGTAATCTAAATCTCAAGTGAGATTAGAAATAGATTGTAACTCATGATTATAAAATCAAAGCTAGGAGAAGGAAGAAGACACTTGACACTTTATACTTGAGATTATTGAGAGTAGATGTTACTTTTGAGAAGGTTGAATCACAAAGGACTGTGATTCAATATCTTGGATAGGTGGAGAAGGACTTCCATCTATATATCAAGTCAAGGAGAAGATAGAACAAAGGCAACGCAAGTGGGTTTCAGTCTGAGGAAGCCACATGGAAGTGTCGTGTCCTACGTAGTTTTCCATACAAGATTTTCATACGTGTATGCAAGTCTTAGTGGAGACAATCACGTACATACACAGGTTTGTAGAAGCAATGTCGCTTACACCTAGAAAAGCATGCAGGTATGGTTCATACATCAGGTCATACTTTGCTAGGTTTGTCTGCAGCTGTATTTTTTTCAGTGGGCCATTATCCTTGTTATGGGAGCCCTAATTTTAACATAATAAAATCATTCTCAACACTAGTTTTCCCTCCGAGGTTTTTCTAGGGGTATCTAGCCGAAATTTTTTGTGTTCTTATGTTCTTGATTTTGTTTTCCTTGTTTATTCTTCTGGTGCATATGGTCAAATGACACATCTTTACCTACTACCGTAGAGACCCCCCCTATTCTTTACCACTTTTCGTCTCTTCTTGATATTTGGGGAGCCGTTTACCAACCTCTCACCACCCTGTCATGGAGCTAGGTTAAGTTTCGCCCCAACAAAACCATCACCTTGTCAAGAAGACTGTAAACCATTCGAGACTGAATCTTGGATCAATAGATCTAGAGAGAAGTTCACAAACTAGGTTCCTTCCATGTTTTACATTTTTAGAACTTTTATGCTCAACATCAACTAACAATTTTTATCCTAGCCTATTCTTCTCTTGTCAATCTTTCCATCGATCCCTTCTAGGACTCATTTCATTACTCATAGCTCCATATACGACTGTTTGAAGTTGACACATCCATCTTTGCCTCTGAATTCGTGGTCTGTAATTTTTAGTGTTTTTTTTTTCATTCTATGTAAACTTTATAGCCTAGATACCTATACTACTACATTATTTTGTCCGATACCTTTCTAACGAGGTATCAGGGGCCTCATTCTGACACATGTAGAAAAATTTATGATCGTTTGAAAATCGTCACTCAACAACCATTGATCGAGCTAGTGGGTTAATCTGGACCATTGATCTTTGAACTTGTAATAAGAGGAAACCCACCTACAGAAGAGATCAACACTTAGTGGCGAAATGGCTTAGCCCATATGGATAGTTGGAAAAGAATTGACTTGTAGCATGATTTTTTCCAATTTTCTCCCCCTTTTTTTTTAAATAATGAAAATAAAAAATAAAATAAAAAATAAAAAAAATTACCAAAATTTGTCCACCCCTACTAGATTTGAACCTCTAACCTTATAAGATGAAACACATATTTTTAAGCATTATGCCAATTCACATTCCTTATTTATCTATTTATAAAAAACAAATTAATCCATAAAATTTAAAAATAAATTTAAAATATATATATATATATATATATATATATATATATATATATATAACAAACTTCCCTTCAACCAAACATTGGACGTAGTCCACATATAAATATTTCCCAAGTCCCTCGTCGTCGTTGGAGGTTTCATGTACACGCAAGCTCATACCTCACACTAAACTCTCGGTGACGATCACTTATTGTTGATGATCAGATCGCCGAAAATCTCATTGCCATTTCGTCAACTAGTGAACAGTCTTTTTTTAAACTAATATTAAATAAAATGCAAAAAGGGATGCAAGTTTTCAACATAAATATTAAAAAATTTCCCAAATGAAAATGTATTAATAAAACAAGTAAACGAGTGGACATTTTCCAATGGATATTAAATTAATATTTAAATATCGCCCAAGTGTGTTGATCGTCGTTGGGATTTTTATGGGCTTACACTTTGGATTTCATTTCACACTCCACTCAATTTCTTCGACAATCACCTCTCCCATTTCGCCAACGATTACTTAACTTATTTCGTCGATCACCTCATTAGAGGTTATTTAAAATCTTAAATAATGTTTAAAAGGTGCAGATTTTTAAAGGCTGTTGAATTAATATTAAAATTTCGATATTGGGTAAAGGTTGGGTTTTCACATTAGAAATCCTATAATATAGGATTTTATTTTTTTTTGGAAATTTCTAGAAAATAGGAAATTCCTATATTATAGTGAGGCTTAAGAAATTGGATCTTGAAAAGTGAGTAAAAGGAAAAAATAAAAAAATAAAAAATATGTATATATTAGAAAATTTGAGTTAAAAAATAAAAAAGAAAAATAATTAATAAAAAAGAAAAAAAATGAAGAATATGAAGATTTAAGATGAAGGAAAGGTGAGTAAAAGGAAAAAAGTAAAAAAGATTAAAAATATGTACACATTAGAATATTTGAGTTAAAAAAAAAATAATAATAATAATTAATAAAAGGAGAAGATTTAAGATGAAAAATGAATATATGTACAAAAACATATTACATTCTAAATCTTAGTTACACAATTTGTTTATTTAGTGTGAATTATTACATCTATGTAAACCAAATTAAATAATTTATAAAAATTAAATAAAATATTAATTACAATTAAACAAAATAATATACATGAAATAAAATTTAATAAAAAATATTTATAAAATAACAAACAAAATAAAAATAAAATTAAATAAAAATAAAAAATATGTATACAAAATCAAATCAAATATTTATAGAAATATTTACAAAATAAAGAAAAATAAATAAAATAAAATGATATAGTATAATTACAAAATGGGAAAATTTAGAGGTATTTAGACAAGTTGAGGTTCCACACCACTTAGATTCTGCTATTAGGGTTACTATAATGCCAACATGGTTGTTATGTGTCTTGAGGGGTGACATGTGACAACTTATGATTGCATGAGATTAGAATGGATCGTTGAAAGTGGAGGCTAGGGCACTGAATCTTAATCGTTGAGTTGGCACAATGAGTAGATCTCAGTTGTTCATAGGAGCGAATGAGGGAAAGGTAGCATGAAGTTATGATGATGAATGAGACTCAGATCCATGGAAACCATTGATCAGAAAAGTGAACAAATCTGGTCCATTCTCTAGAGGAGGATAATCGAAGTGCTTGACAACGAGGAGAGATGGAGCTACGATGAAGAAGAGGACATGTGTCAACGGATGTTTGGATAAGTCCTGGTGTCTTGTGATGATGTGTATATCCATGCTAGTCCATATGTCGAGCTGAGGGTGGATCCACATGTCATGTGAGTGATTTGGAAATTTGAGACAAGTCGACACTGACTCCTAGGTGATACGTGTCATGCCAAATGGAAAGACGTGGCAGTGCCACGTGTCCAGGTGCTAGCTAGTGAGGCGAGGGTTAACTTTCGGTTAACACTAAGGCACCGATGGCATCAAGGCCATTGATCCCAAAATCCCTAGTATTGTTGGATATGTTGAAGGAGGTTGTCATCATCGAGGAGTGGAGTAGGGTGTGAAGTCTATAAGTCCCAACGACAAAAATATGTGCTGATGATGTCATCAATGGGAGACGTGGTCGAGGAACGAGATAGAAGATCTTGGATAAATCTTGATGACAATGAGGATAGGTAATAGGTTCCACATCAACAAAATGTTTAATGACATAAGTGAGAGGGATCCGTGTGGGTGATACATGGCAATGGGGTGAGGAAAAGTGAGTGAAGACTCAGAAAGTTTGGGAAGCCATAACTTTTGATCCGATGCTTGGATTTAAGTATGGTTATATCCATTGGATATATATTGACTAGAAAAATCCAACTATGAGGTTTAGTTAGAGAAATTAATAGAATAAAATAAAGGTAAATCTCAATAAATAAAGAGAATGCTAAAAGGGGAATAAGATCAAAGGATTCCCCCACATGCATCTCAAGACTGGAGAAATCATGAAGAAAAGACATCATGCTAACCTGTTCCTGTAACAATAGAAGGAGATGAAATCAATTATGCGAATAAGAGGACATTTGCCAATATATCAAAAACATTATATTTCCTTTATTTTAAGAAAAATCATGAATAAGTTTATATTTTGAAGAAAAAGAAGAGGAGAGGTTTATCGAAGGCAATAATCTATGATCTTGATTAAATAACTATTATGATAGCTTCATGTATCTAATCTCCAACACATAGAAATTAATAATGACCTCATGATTCAAGTTAATAGTTTTCCAATATATGAGTATAAATATGAAGATGTTAGGCACCGCATGCTAGTACGAGTATGTAGAATTTGAATAAGTAACTCAGAAAAAATATTAATAACCAACATCAAACTCATTCAAGAAATGCACTTGATCATCGAACCATATAGTCACATGAGAGTCATTAAGACATCCAAAATCATAAGATCAAAAGAGGAAATCAACCACTATCAAAGACAATCATCAATCAAGATCAAACCCCCAAACTCTCTTGAGGTATGCAAAGAAATAACATTAGGCTCAAGTGGTAGAGGATTAGGAAATAGGATTGAAATTTTAGTAGGGGGGCCCTTTGTTTTAGCTTGTAAAAGAAAAAGTAAAAAGGGGTTATTGCAACCACAACAAATGACGACACACTGGAAGAACCATTTATCTCTTTCAATATAATTCTAGGGTCCATACTTCATATCTGAGTTTTAAATATCAATTCAGCAAATTGCAGACAATTTTTCAATAGTCATGGGTACCACAATGACGCCAAAATTCTAAAAAATATAATCCAATATTTGATTTGGATTATTTTTGGCACAAAATGAGAGTGAAGATATAAAAAAATAAATGTACATATATATATCATATATCCAATAATATAGAAGAGATATATCAGAGATATAACCATAAACACAAAGATACATTAATACACAAATTCTATTAATGAGCAAAATTTACAATGAGGCTCCAAATTCCTTTTTACCATAAATAAAATCTAAAATCCTAACCCTTGAAGATGAAAATCCAACAATTTTGTGGACCTCGTTAGGTAGTTTGGTGTATTAACTTCCTAGGGGCATAACTTTGGCATACGATCGTCATTTGGGGTGCACGGTAGCTCGTTGGAAATGTATCGATGATGAGATTCATTTTTGAGGATCAATTAGAGCCTTCAAATATCATTGAGGTGCATGATCATGAAAAAATGTTTTCTTAGGCCATCAAAATGGCCCCGAAAGTTTAGGAATTGAGAAACTGCTAAAAATAATAAGTTGCTAGAAAAATGTTTTGAGCCCGTTGGAATAGGTGGGTGGCCACCGATATCCACCTGGATCAATCCTCCCTCCTTAGGAAGAAACACTCTCCATTTCTTTGGCTTATCGAAAGATAGGGGGAAGCGTTTGCTGAATCTGAACCTTGGTGAGCTGCTTGCATTGTTGGAGAAGTTGTGTTGCTTGGTTTGTGGGAGGTTGTCAAAAACCTGTTGAGATGACTATTTGTAGAAGGAATATTTTTTCTTTGCTTCAATCTTGTCAACCTGCTTCTACTAGATAGAAGGTGGTTGGACTAAGGCTATAGTGGTTGTAGTGTCCTTCTACTCACCTTTTGAACATGTTGTGAAGAAGTTGGATTTTGTATTATGAGATACCACCTTGTAACACTGTTTAGGTGGGACAATAGTTGGAAATACCTCTGGTATCATGTAGAGATGACCCCCCAGAGTAACAATGACACTATAGGGTTGAGAATCATGAATAACATGGCTCTTCCACATATATGGCTAGCCCAAAAGAACATCACAAACATCCAGCACAACAACATCACATAATACATCATCCTTGAAGGGATAGATGCCATATGACAATCAAAATCGTTGGATGACACAAAGATCTCATCCCTGGCAAAGCCACCTGATGTTGTATGGCTACAGGTGTGGTGTTTTCGAAAATCCCAACTATTTGATGAACTCTGCTAAGATGAGGTTCTTCTGGATTCTGCTATCAACAATAAAATGCAGTGGGGTCCCCTTCACCCGCATTTGTGAATGAAAAATGCGTTCCCCCTCTTGAGGATCTATTGGTTCTTCTAGTTGAATTGTTGTGGTCACGACAATAGTAGTGGGGTCTACGTCGATGATATGTCTATTAGAATATGGAAGATGTGTGCTCATTTTACCATTGACAATACCCTTGTCACCCAACCATAGGCCGAAGCCACCCTCCGAGCACCTTAACCTTGACAGAGAATCACTTCGAAAGCAAACCCTAGGCTAGATAGCCAAACAAAGAGTAGTGCACCTTTCCCCAAGGATAGCGCATCACAAAGAGTTGATCAGATAGTCCAAAACCTAGACAAGATATAGTCCAAGCCAAAACATAATTGCTAGCTGTAACAACTCTCCTCCAAACCTGTGCACAAGACTGCAACTGCACTGCATAGAACTGGCTCTCTGCAACTGCTGAGATGTGTATAATGAGAGACTGGTGCCTTTTATTTATATTGGTTCTGGCAGAATTACTGGGGCTAACTTCTCCTTTTGGGTACCTGTCTGCTCAGTATATTATTATTATTTCTGGCCGACTTCTTCTCTTGGAGGCTAATAACCTAATATAAATTATCTTCTTGAGCTGAAAAGTCTTCTAGGGTTATTAGCCAACTCATTAGGGTTTCTTCTTGCTTTTCGGAGTATTCTATTCTTGTCAGGTTTACACGTGGAGGTAAATACCTCCCACAAATACCATAATATCAACACTCCCTCCTAACTAGGGAGGTATTACAGGTAATTGTCTTGAGCACAAAACATACCATTCACTCGGTAGCATCAACATAGTTATATATACTAGATCATGACTAGATCATGAGCACCATCATCATCATCAACTGCATCATCTCTCGAAACCATACTCTATATGAGTAATAAGACATGATTCTTACTCCACAGAGTGATATAAGAGCCATTCTTCTAATATAGAAGAGTAAATGTTCTGAACCATTTTCTGTCTGGAAAATCTCTGTTCATCATTCATCTGGCTGATAATTATTTCCAATAAACTGCTTGATAGTCTTCAAGGCAATCAGAACAAAATAGTACACAACTGTGTCTATTCATAGTAGTACATAACTGCAATCCAGTGGTACACTACCACACCAAGTAACACACAAGTACTTGATTAGCAACGTATAATCATGAACAGTGGAACATATCCACCACAGTAGTATACATCTACTGTCATACAGTCTTCATAACAAACATATGATAGCAACCTACACAGAAACAATGTTACGATATAAACTGAATCATCTGGGCCAATCTTTCACTCACATCTATGAGATCTGAAAGAATATATGCCCTCAGTGTAGAACATCAACAATGGGTTATCTTCCCTATTCTTTTCAAACAAGGAAGAATGATTGTTTCTAATTTCTGAGCCTGGACCATTCCTCACCTTGGGCCATTCCTCCTACACTAATCAAAGTGCACCCTGGAGAGAATGTATAAACCCTAAGGAATGCTTGTCCCTAATTGCTAAGCCTAGACCATTCCCCACCCTGGGCCATTCCTCCTACACTAATCAAAGTGCACCCTGGAGAGAATGTATAAACCCTAAGGAATGACTGTCCGGACCAGTTCCTCTGTTAAATACAAGAGGAAAAGAATGTCTTGTATCAACCTCCAAAACAGACCATTCCTCATGTTAACCACAATGAGAAATCGTTGTCCGGTGAGGCGGGCCAGTATTCTTGAGTAACCCTCAAGAAGAGAGACTGCCCTAGACCACTCCCCATGTTAACCACAATCGGAAGTCGTTGTCTATGATACATCAGTAGTATGGACCATTTCCCATGTTAACCACAATGGGAAATCGTTGTCCGTCAGAAATCTTAGTCCACTTTCCGAATAGGAAAGAATCTATCCAAGCTGGACTATTTTTCAATGAATGTCTTCAATAATATTTTTAGTGCTCCCTCCCAACCTAGGAGTCATCTCTTCCTTTTTCAATAAGGAAGTCGTCTTCACGAGCTCCAGCTTGAGTACGCAAACTCTTTCATATTGGATAGAAGATTTACCAAAATGTCTGCTTATCTGCTCATATTTGGAGATATGTATTGGAGAACCACTTTCCCCTTTTTGGACTTCATCGCAGATAATGTAATGATTGATTTCAAATGTACTTTAGTCTGGAACACTGATTTTATGTGAAGGCTTCATGTAGCTCTGAACAATAGAGTATATCATTGTTGGAAAACTAGAACATATCCATGTGGCACTTCTTCTATTATCATGAGATCTGATATACCTAGTAATCATCTTGATGTTATTGGAAATCTTCACCACGCTTCTGTTGTGCACTGGAGGTTCTTCACCAAGTTATCTTCTTCTATCTGCATACAAGGGTCTCTTTCTTGGTATGCCTCAAAGTCTTGAGATTGCTTCTTCATATGCTCTTTATTCAATTTTTCTGGAGAGTATTCTTTGCATTCATCTGAAGTAGAACTCCAACTTATGGATTTTGCGGATGATATAATGACTCATGTAGAGATAAGTATGGTTTAATAGAACAAATAATCATCATAGTCTTCTCCCTCCATCTGGGAGAACCTCTAGTTCTAGATCTCACAATTCTTTCATTCATAAGTCTTCCATACACTATTCTTCATCACGACTTTCAGTCCCTCTGCTTGATTTCTTTTATTGAGTTTATATCAGGCTGACAATCTTGTGATTCTTGATACAATGACTGGTTGTTCTGGCTTCTCTTTCTTTCTTTGAATCTTCATGTTCTTCCTTGTGTTTAGCTCTTAGGTCCATGGAGTAGATTCCATGCCCTAAAGATTCTATTTCTTTCTTTCATCACAAGATAATGTATGTGGATGGACAACCATGGATACTTTAAAGCTTCTCTTCGAAGAAGAATTATTCTGAGGTTGAATTGGATATATACTTGATCATCTTCTATGGATCACATAATTAGCTCCCTCCTAATCCTTGCTTCAAGTATGAGTGTATATAATCAACTCCCTCCGTCTAACAGAGTCCATGCTTCCATTTTCATCCTTATTGTCTTCTGCAATATATAATTGGCTCTCTTGTCTAACAGAGTCCACGCTTCTATCTTGTTGTCTTCTACAAAATGTCATAAGTCTTTTTCCAATTTCCTCTTGATTGTTGACTTCTTTCTATCTTTGCTTCTTCTAAGTCTCTTCATGATTGATTCAACTTATCTTGCAATAGCTTCCACATGATTATCTAATGATATCCATTCTTATCTTGTTGTTCTTCCATAGGTATAGTTCTTCTTGGAACACATTATCTTCCAAGAGATAGATATACAAGATATGTACAGAGACAATGCAAACAAGATATGTACAAGAAATAAGAAGAGTTTTTTTACCTTTAGAAGAAGAAGTCTCTTCCATCTTGCTTAGTCTTCTTTATAGGTACCTTTTCTTTGGTAATTAATGCTTCGTGTTTTTCTTTCCTTTTCTTTAGCTCGGGACAATGATTCTTGTAGTGACCATACTTTTGACAGTTGAAGCATTGTACTTCTGAAATGTCTTTCTCTTGATTTGGCTTCCTCCTTGAACCAAACTTCCTTTTGGGGTTTCTCTTTTGCACTGTTCCTTGATTCTTCTTGAGCACATCAAGTCCAAAGTTCTTCAAATGTCGGATACTCCTTTCTTGTGTTCATGCTTGCGGAAAATGCATCCCACGTCTTGGGAAGAACATTGAGTACTATGTTTACCAACTCCTTTTCTGAGATGATCTCTTCAATAGATTTTATTTGATCTCTTAACTAAGAAATTCTCACAAAGTATGATGTTATGATGTCATCATCATTCATCTTCATGTCATAGAGCTCATTCTTCAGACTCATTACTTGTCCAATGTTTCTGACTGAGAAGAGGTTTTTTAGGGCATCATACATCTTCTTCGATGAGTCAAGATGAGAGATGTAGGGTATCAAGTGGTATTTTATGGAATCAACTATGATACTCATGGCATTGATGTCACTATCTTTGAACTTCTCCATAGCTGCAATGTTCTGCGGTTCCTTCTCTTTTCCTTCTTCAAACTATGGCTTCACGATATTTCCTTTCACGATATCCAACACTTTATTCTTGGCAAGGATGAGGTCAATCCTTGTCTTCCACACTCTGAAGTTAGAGGCTCCATCTAACTTGTTATCTGACTTCATAGAATAAGTCATGGCTTCTTTTACTTGGTCAAACCCTAGATTTGACTACAAACTCAAACTTGGCATCTTGGCTTGCTGAGAGTATTGGGAGATTTCCTAGGCTAGGGTGCATTGATATGTCCAGAGTTTAGGTCAATACCTTCACTTAAGGTGCCTCAACAAGAGGATTAGGGTTTCTGCAACTGCTCCTGCTAGTAACCCTAGCGGCAGTGTATTGGAAGCTGCTTCTACTAGTAACCCTAGCAACAGTTCCTCAGCGAGCTCAATATCCTAGCGGCGATGTTTCCTTCTAGCGTTTAGAATGAATGAAGGAGGTGTGGGCCCATAAACTATTATAATATGAAAGATATGTGCTCGTTTTACCATTGACAATACCCTTGTCACCCAACCATAGGCCGAAGCCACCCTCCGAGCACCTTAACCTTGACAGAGAATCACTCTAGAAGAAAACCCTAAGCTAAATAGCCAAACAAAGGGTAGCGCACCTTTCCCCAAGGATAGCGCATCACAAAGAGCTAATCAGATACTCCAAACCCTAGCCAAGAGATAGTCCAAGCCAAAATGTAACTGCTAGCTGCAACAGCTGCACCAACAACTCTCCTCCGAACCTGCGCACAAGACTGCAACTGCACTGCACAAAACTGGCTCTCTGCAACTACTGAAATGTGTCAAATGAGAGACTAGCGCCCTGTATTTATAGTGGTTCTTGCAGACTTACTGGGGCCGACTTCTCCTTCTAGGTACCTGTCTGTTCAGTATATTATTATTATTTTTGGCCGACTTCTTCTCTTGGAGGCTAATAACCTAATATAAATTATCTTCCTGAGTTGACAAGTCTTCTAGGGTTATTAGCCAACTCATTAGGGTTTCTTCTTTCTTTTTGGAGTATTCTATTCTCATCAAGTTTAAACGTGGAGGTAAATACCTCTCGCAGCTACCATAATATCAACAATGTCTTAACCAGTATTTTCTGAGTCAGATTCTGAATTAGGGTTTGGCTTCTTTTCTTTGATCTCAGCCACCAATGACTGTTTTGAGCGACATTCATCAATGTTTTACTCGAGTATTTTATGGAAATAACACCATTTTATAGTGTTCTTCTTTGTCTTTCTGTTGCCCTTCTTTTCCTGTGGCTTGGATTGGTTTTTTGAAGGTTGGTTGTTAAGGCCGTCTTTACCATACTTTGGTTGTTGCATATTTTCAGACCCAAACTCCTGCTTATTCAGATGCTTAAATTTCTACTCGATTTTAACAACATATTGATAAGAAACACCCAGTGATAAGATGTCCAAAAAATCCATTTCAGTTTGGATGTATCTGTGTAGAGCCCCACAGTATTTCAAAACCAGAGGTCACTCAGAGTCTTTGATACCGAACTTGGTGTGAAATATATGGAAGGTATTAGTGAACCCTGACACTTCTTGGCCCCTGTCTTTCTATAGTGTGGTCCATATCATGTATTGGTTGTCATAATTGCCAACATGGTAATATTGTTCCTTGACCTCATCCACAAAAAAATCCCAAGTGGGATCGACCCCATATATTCTAGAATCCTCCATGGAAATTTATTCCCAGTAAGTTTCCCACCAATGTTTGACATGGGGGAGAGCCTTAAGGAGTGCGAAGGTGATATTTTCCATATCAGAGAAATTATGAACAAATAAATAACCTTCTAGCATATTTAGCCATTTTTCTAGAGCATCCACATCTATTTGTCCTTCAAATACGGGAATATAAAATTTAACTTGTACCTTAAAAGGAAAGGTGCCTCCAAAGTGTCCTCTTGATGAATATTCTTTTGTTTTTATCGGTAGGTGTTGAAGGATGTGGGAAAAATTCTCCATCATTTCATCCCTTTTTTGTGTGAGAGCTTGCTCAAGCAACATATTAATAAAATCTTTTGCGTCATCATTTTTATTTTCTTCCACCATGGAGGGTTTCTTGGGTATGCGAGAGTGATTTTCCTCAAGAGAGACAAGCTCAAGACCCAACTTTCTATACTCAGACCTCGTTGGGGACATGCACTAAAAAACAATCAAGAGCAACCTGCTCTGATACCACTGATTTGATTATTTTCAACACAAAATGAGAGCGGAGATATAACAAATAAATGTACAGAGATATATCAAATATGCAATAATATAACATAGATATATTAGAGATATAACCATAAATACAGAGATACAATAATACACAAATTTTATTAATGAGAGAAATGTACAAAACTGTAGAAGTACAGAGTGAAAGACTCGCTAGAATAGTGGCAACTTATCTCTGAGAAGGGATGGGATAGCTATTCACATTTGCAAGAAGACGATTTTTCAATGAGGCTCCAAAGGCCTTTTTATCATAAAGAAAATACAGAACCCTAACCCTGAAATATGAAAAGCCAACAGTTTTGTGGACCTCGTTTTGGTAGTTTGGTGTATCAACTTCCTAGGGGCGTAACTTTGGAATACAATCTTCGTTTAGGGTGCATGATAGCTTGTTGGAAAAGTATTGACGGGAATATTCATTTTGGGGGCTCAGTTAGAGCCTTGAACCATCATTTAGGTGCATGATCATGAAAAAATGTTTTTTTAGGCCCTCAAAATGGCCTCAAAATTTTAGGAACCGAGAAACTACTAAAATAGTAAGTTGTCAGAAAACTGTTTTGATCCAATTGGAATAGGTGGGTGGCCACCAATATCCACCTGGATCAATATTTTTAGTACTTGTAATCTAACACACCCTTTTCAAAGAGCCAATTAATGAGATACAATTTTTTTATTATCTGTACACTTTGGATTGGTTTTTGTTTGACCATGAGTTTACACTTTCATAACAAGCATACATCTACATAAGTGTGTTCCTCATCTCTCTTTTCCCAACATTTATTCGCTACCAATGAGAATCCATATCCCTGACGAAGTTGCCTCGATACCATACAAGCATAGCCCTGCTTCCAACAAGCATCCATAGCCCCGCTACCAACAGACGTCCATAGCCCCAACATGTTTACTTATACTTCCCACACTATTAATACTGATTTCAAATTCCTTTTTATTTTAGAAAATGATCACCCATTTTATATTTAGATATAGATATGCATATGCACATAGGGTGTGAAGGAAGCGAGGTGATACAAATTTACTTTGATTTGTTGAGTAGATGTTTTTCATTTTAGTTTAACCCATAGGTCTCCCCAAAAACCATCATAGTATTGGCCATTTTATTCATGTGAAGTGAATGGAGCTCAAATAAAAGAGTGGATATACACTTTCCTCTACTTATGGATTAGCGTGATATGCTCTACATGCACATGTGTTTCACCACACATATCAATCCATACCTACAATTGAGAACTTTAAAAATGTTCATTCAGATAGAGCAACCCATGCATCTTATGACTTGTAAAAATTTCTCTAGTATGTGACCCAAATTGGACCAGCCCCTCACTCAAATTTAAAAAGTAATCCTCAAGGAAGACTAAAAGTCAAATTAGCTTAGGAAAATTCCAGTAGTCAAATCAAAATATAGAAGGAATATGTACAAGTAGAAAGCAAGGATGAAATCAGAAATCAATTCATGAAAAATAAAATTAAACTAAAATAAATCTGAAGCTGAAATGTTAGTCATTAAAAGGGTGAAAATTGGCTGAAAAATAAGAATAGAACCCAACAACAAGTAATAAATCTAGTGACAACAACAAAGAAAGTGTTTTTAGTGAAATCTCAAAAAGTAAGCCAAGGGAAAAGAATAAGTCAACAAATGTTACTCATTCAACATCAAACCCAATAGAAAAAATCCCAAAATTTCTAATCGGAAATGAAAACAAACTAGAGCATGAGAATTGGTGATCTAGTAGAAATATTTGCAACACAATTATCTAACCCAAATATTACATACGATTTTCCCTAGTGCGACAAAATGATTCTCGGAATTTAAGCAACATGGGTTAATGTAGATGCTTAATCAAAACAGATTTTCAAAAACCATTTACATGGAACATTTCACAAATCCATAAGCTCTCAAAATTTCATTACATGAACAATTCCTTTGCACATTTGAAAATAATTATTTTTTCAACAGAAAATACATTTCATATTTCTTACTATCTAGCGCCATTTTATTTTTTCTATAAAAGATAACCATTATCCACACGTACCTAAATAATTCAATTTAATAAAGAAAAGAGGAAAATCACAACTATGGAGGTCATCAAAATAGTCATTAAAATGACTCCAAACAACAATTATATCAGAAAAAAATGTGACGATAAATGAATGAGAATATATTTCTGATCAAATATTGAGTTGGTGACAATCTTAGTTTATCAATCAAAAGATGTCGCAAATGAATCTTAAGCATCCAAGTTGGGTTTACACTTCCCTAAGTTGATTTCATTTCAAGAGAAAAATCTCAAGCTATTGATTGCATAAACAATTTCCCAAACTGCGTAACAACAGAGAATGGTGTGATCAAATCTTAGACAGCTCATGAAGAATTCTTCCTGTAAATGACTAACTTATTAAAATTAAAATTAACTAAAAAGAAAAGCAAGACCAAAATTAGAACTAATTCTAGGAAAAACATGCTAAGCTAAAGTAAACTTAAACTAAGTTGGATGTCATAAAACTCATGCAAATTCCAATGCTATCATCAAGTATTCATTTGTTGTCCATTTAGTCTACTATCACCGCCTTCCTCATGAGAGTTGATCACTATGTGCTTTCCCTTAGTATTTCCTTCAACAAAATACTTTAGTGTCATGATTGTTGTGAGATTTGGATATTTGGAAACAATGTCTTGTTTATTAAATCAGAGTTAATCAAATTAAACAAATAGGACCATTAGACTACAATTGCATCTATATTCTAAAAATACCAATCCATCAACAAGCATCAGTCATGGAAATCTTATTCAAAGGTTATCAACATTACACCCTGAAGTATATGTTTCCTCCTATTATTAATGATGATAGTTTGGAACATTAGCATGATCATCTTCAACCTTGTGAGAGGCAAGAGGAAATCATCAAGAAATGATAGCAATTAAGACACTACGGAAAGGTGTGAATGATCTTAGGTCACGACCTAGATGGATTGACTTTCCCCACTCAAATGAAGATACAATTAGAAATCAAAATTGAATGAAGTGGTTAGGATCATATTTGTAATTGATAATAATATTGACATGATGCACAAGTGCATTAAACTAATAACCTCAAGCTCTAAAGAGCGTTCCAAGTAGAGAAACCATAAACCACTTCCTCGAGCTTACACATGTCAAATAATAAGAGGAAAGTGAAATAAAAATAAGAGTGTATATCTTGTCTCTCCACTAGATATTTTTTTCATTCAAAGAATGAGACATATAATCTGGAAAACAAAATCATCAAGATCATGAGTAAGAGGGATCAAAATAGAAGATGTACCAACATGACCCAAACATGTTTATCCTTCCAATCCTTCCAATGTAGGAATATATTGATTTTGAGTTCAAGGAAGGATGAAGAGTGTGGGGCTCAATAGATTGATGGGTTGCAACCTGCAATGAATTCACACCTTGAAGATTATTACCATGTCTAAAATGAAAACAAATGTTGAAAACTCAGAATTGGAATCTTAGAAGTTTCCTTGATATTTTCCATTAAGATACTTACAACTCCCAAAAATTTGAATGGTTTAAACATGAGATAAGTGTGTAATTCTCGGCCATAATAAAATTTAGAATACTCAAGAATGTGACCATAATGAGTGACCCAAAAACAACAAACCCAAAGGATGAAAATGTTAGAATATAGAAGATGGTGTGCTCATTTTACCATTGACGATACCCTCGTCACCCAACCACAGGCTGAAGCCTCCCTCCAAGCACCTTAACCTTGAATGAGAATTCCTATGGAAGCAAAACCTAGGCTAGATAGCCAAACAAAGAGCAACGCATATCTCCCTAAGGATAGCGCAACACAAAAGACTGATCAGATGTTCCAAAACCTAGCCAAGAGATATTCAAGCCAATACTAAAACTAGCTGTTGTTGCAGCTGCACCTGCAACCCTCCTCCAAACCTACGCACCAGACTGCAACTGCAGTGTGCACCAACTGGGAAAACTGCAGTCCTGAGATGTGTCAAATGAGAACTGGTGCCCTGTATTTATAGTAATCCTACCATTTTACTGGGGCCGACTTCTCTTTCTAGGTATGTGTTTGTTCAGTATATTATTATTAATTCTGGCCGACTTATTCTCTTGGAGGATAATAGCCTAATATAAATTTTCTTCTTGAGTCGACAAGGCTTCTAGGGTTATTAGCCAACTCATTAGGGTTTCTCTTGCTTCCTGAAGTCTTCTATTCTCATCAGGTTCACACGTGGGGGTAAATACCTCCCGCAGCTACCATAATATTAACACTCCCTCCTAGCTAGAGAGGTATTTACAGGTAATGGACTTGAGCACAAAACATACCATTTACC
>ML788733.1:1019219-1037063 GCA_009831015.1 Picea engelmannii
AGGTTCTCCACCAAGTTGTCTTCTTCTTATCTGCATACAGGAGTATCTTTCTGGTATGCCTCAAAGTCTTGAGATTTCTCTGCATGCGCTCTTTACTCAATTTCTTCTGGAGAACATTCTTTGCATTCATCTGATGTAGAATTTTGACTTATGGATGTTGCAGATAATATAATGACTTATATAGAGATAAGTCTAGTGTACTGGAACAATCAATCATCATAGTCTCCTCCCTCCATATGAGAGAACCTATGGTTATGGATCTTGCAATTCTTTCATTCATAAGTCTTCCATACATTGTTCTTCATCACGACTTTCAGTTCTTCTGCTTGATTTCTTTTAGTGGGTTCATACTAGGTTGGTAATCTTGTGATTCTTTGATACAATCACTGGTTGTTCTGGTTCTCCTTTCTTTCTTGGAATCCTTATGTTTTTCCTTTTACTTTTAGGTCCATGGATTTTCTTATAGATTCCATGCCCTAGAGATTCCACTTCTTACCTTCATCATCGGTTCACGGATCTGGATGGACAACCAGGAATACTTTAAGGATTTTCTTCGAAAAGGTCTTCTTCTGCGGTTGAGTTGAACATGTACTGTCTTTTCATGGCTGCTACCATGGATATATGTATTTTATCATCTTCACTGGATCATAGGATTATCTCCCTCCTAATCCTTGCTTCATGTATAGGTGCATATAATCTTCTTTCTTTGTCTGACTGAGTCCATGCTTCCGTCTCCATCCTTATTGTCTTCTACCATATATAATAGAGTCCATGCAGCCTTATTGTCTTCTGCAATATATAATTGGCTCTCTTGTCTTAATAGAGTCCACACTTCTGTCTTAGTTGTCATCATAAGTCTTTTCCCAATTTCTCTTGATGTCTGACTTCTAAGTCTCTTCAGGATTGATTATGATTTCGACTTATAATTTAATAGTTTTCACATGATATATTTCATTCTTTCATGTGTAATATCTAGTGATATTCATTCTTATCTTATTGTTCTTCCATAGGTATAGTTCTTCTTGGAACACATTGTTTTCCAGGAGATAGATATACAAGATATGTACAAAGATGATGCAAGCAAGATATGTACAGAAAATAAGAAGAGTGTTGTTACCTTTTAGTAGAAGAAATCTTTTCCATCTTGCTTAGTCTTCTTTGTCGGTTCCTTTTCTTCGGCAATCGATGCTTCATGTTTCTTCTTTCTTTTCTTTAGCTCGGGACACTAATTTCTGTAGTGACCGTACTTCTGACAGTTGTAGCATTGTATTTTTGAGYTGTCTTTCTCTTGATTTGTCTTCCTCCTTGAACCAAACTTCTTTTTGTTTCTGAAGTTCTTGAATCTTGCTGTGAAGGCTTGATCATCGTACTTCTTTTGAGGTTTCTCTTTTGCATTGATCCTTCATTCTTTTTGAGCACAACAAGTCCAAAGTTTTTCAAATGTCGGGTACTCCTTCCTTGTATTCATGCTTGTGGAAAATGCATCCCATGTCTTGGGAAGACCATTAAGTACTATGTTCACCAATTCCTTTTCTGAAGTGATCTCTTCAATAGCTTGTAGTTGATCTCTTAGTCGGGAGATCCTTTACAAAGTAGGATGTTATGATGTCGTCATCATTCATCTTCATGTCATGGAGCTCATTCTTCAGACTCATAACTTGTCCAATATTTCTGACTGAGAAGAGATTTGTTAGGGCATCGTACATCTTCTTTGATGAGTCAAGATGGGAGATGTAGGGTATCAGGTGGTATTTTATGGAATCCACTATAATACTCATGGCATTGATGTCAACATCTTTGAACTTCTCCATAGCTGCAACGTTCTGCGGTTCCTTCTCTTCTCCTTCTGTAAACTCTGGCTTCACGATATTTTCTTTCACAATGTCCAACACTTTATTCTTAGCAAGGATGAGGTCAATCCTTGTCTTCCATGCTCTGAAGTTAGAGGCTCCATCTAGCTTGTTCTCAGACTTCATAGAGTTCGTTATGGCTTCCTTGACTTGGTCAAACCCTAGATTTGACCAGAAATCCAAACTTCACGTCTTGGCCTTCTGAGAGTACCAAGAGATGCGCTGGGCTAGGGCGCACTGATCTATCTGGAGATTATCTCAATATCGTCACTTAAGGTGCCTCGACAAGAGGTTTAGGGTTTCTGCAACTGCTTCTGCTGGTAACCCTAGCTGCAGTGCTTTTGAAAGCTGCTCCTACTAGGAACCCTAGCGACAGTTCCTCAACGAGCTCAATGTCTAGCGGTTATGTTTCCTTCCAATGTTTTAGGCTGACTAAAGGGGTGTGGGCCCATAACCTGTTAGAATATAGAAGATGGTGTGCTCATTTTACCATTGACGATACCCCCGTCACCCAACCACAGGCCGAAGCCTCCCTCCGAGCACCTTAACCTTGACTGAGAATTCCTCCGGAAGCAAACCCTTGGCTAGATAGCCAAATAAAGAGCAGAACATCTCTCCCCAAGGACAGCGCAACACAAAATATTGATCATATGTTCCAAACCCTAGCCTAGAGAT
The DNA here is from genome assembly GCA_009831015.1 of Picea engelmannii. Classification (NCBI taxonomy): domain Eukaryota; kingdom Viridiplantae; phylum Streptophyta; class Pinopsida; order Pinales; family Pinaceae; genus Picea; species Picea engelmannii. The sequence goes on from ML788733.1 coordinate 1,021,745, forward strand.
ATTCAAGCCAATACTAAAACTAGCTGCTGCTGCAACTGCACCTGCAACCCTCCTCCAAACCTGCGCACCAGACTACAACTGTAGTGTGCACCAACTGGGAAAACTGAAGTCCTGAGATGTGTCAAATGAGAATTGGCGCCCTGTATTTATAGTAATCCTGCCAGTTTACTGGGGCCGACTTCTCTTTCTGGGTATGTGTCTGTTCAATATATTATTATTAATTCTGGCCGTCTTCTTCTCTTGGAGGCTAATAGCCTAATATAATTTTTCTTCTTGAGCCGACAAGGCTTCTAGGGTTATTAGCCAACTCATTAGGGTTTCTCTTGCTTCCCGAAGTCTTCTATTCTCGTTAGGTTCACACGTGGGGGTAAATACATCCCGCAACTACCATAATATTAACAGAAAAGACATTGTCAAAGAAAACATCAGGTTTGAAAATCCATTGAATTGATAGCTAATATGAGTCTTTGATTAATCAATGAGTTGGGGAATATAAATATTGGTTCTCAAACAATTTTCTGAAGAAGATATCAACAAAATATTTAAATAGCCATGCTATCCAGAATTGTCAAAAATTGCATATAGACAATGTGAATGAATATCTCTTGTTGTTGTGTATGAGAGGAAACTTGGGTGAAGAGAGATGCGAGATAATAGATGAAAATCCTCCTTGAAAAACAATCTGAACAAAGAATAATATATGTGAAGTCAGTGCTCATAAATCAAAACTAAAAGTGCCAATGAAAAATAACTCAAACAAAATAAAAATCAGTTAAGTTTTTTATGCAAGAAAAGGCTATGCAGAAAAATTCATGTTAACTGAAAGAAATCAAAGAAAGAGTCAATTTGGAAAGACACCAATTGGAAAACTCCATAACCAAGGAAAAATAATATTCTAAAGACATTCCAAGGATTTGGAGTGGCTTGAATTTTAGATGGGCTGATTTTAGTCACTCAAACTTTCAATTCACTTGCGAGATAACCCAATGCTTCAAAAAGTTTTGACATGGTGATCAAGAATAAAAATCAACAATCTGAAAATTACCTAGCACATAGAATTTTTTTGAGAATGAGATGAAGTAAATTTTTCCCATATCAAGATTACATTGAAAAATTCAATCAATGGAAAATTAGTGTGAAAGCCTTGTATTTCTTTCCACCCCTACCAATAAACTCATTTATTGTTCAACCAATAGTAATGAAAAAAGAATGCAAACAAAAAACTAATTAAACAAACTAGAAATAAAAGCTAAACTATGCACAAGAATGACACTATATTATTCTACCCTACTCCTACTCTATGCTACAATGGATGAAAAAAATGAACTATGTAAAGTCATAATGCCAATGTAGCCATCCTTGTAATCCCAAGCCTGGATACACATGTTCAAGAAAAATAATGAGTGGCAGAGATTGGAATAAGAATCCACTAAAAGTAGGAAAAAATAACTCATGATAAACTCTATCCACCATATTAAAAATTTCATTTTGATAATTCATGGGAAATATATCCAAGTAAGATCTCTCTAACCATGATTCAATCCTATCAAAAAATCTTGCACTACTATCATAGAATTGATGGAGGGAGTTAAATGGAAAGTAACATATCAGATGAGGACCATGTATACAATTCATGTGAAGTGTTCTTGGTGAGAGAATCTTAATTCTAATAAAGTTGTTTATCCCTTAATACAAACCAAAAGAATAAGGATTTGACATAACCATTGACATAGACTAAAGTGCCTCATTACCTTGGAAAGCCTCCCTGGACTCACACTTCAAGTAACCATCAACTTGAGACAAATTAGTGGAAATAAATGATCTAAATAGACTAACATCCACCATGGTATGAGAGGTAATTTCAAGACAACAGTGAGATGCACTAGTATCGATAATATCTAGAGAAGGGCTACTTGAACAAGAAGATTCACCATTTATTTTAAAATGAAGATAAGAAAGACGAAGACACAATATGATATAGATCTACCATAGCATTCACTTTATCCCATGAAAAAGGTTGATAAGGCATAGAATCAATATGTTCATGGGAAGAGGCCTTGTCCTCTCTATCTTCAATATGTACATTTCCCCCATTAAGTATTTAAAAAAGGGTCAACCCCTTTGAGTTTTATTTGAATCAAATGGTGGGTGGTTTTCTGCAAAGTCAAACCATTAAATAGATCAATATACAGCTAAAAATAAGTGGAATAATTAAGAGACATAAAACTTCTCTAGAACAAGAAAAATTTGTAGAGAGTGACTCCTTGAATGGTAGTTCCTCCTCCTTAAGCATATCAATTATTGCTTATGATTTGGTGTAACACACCCATGGTGGGGCGCCAAAATTTCATTCTTCTTAAGAACTCAAGACCTCCATTCGGGGTCTCAAATCCTATTCTGATCCTCCAGGTCTTTCCAGCCATGGTCGCCACGCTCAGAACTGAGCTCAGAACTGGTGGATACACCTCTCCCAAGTTCTTTCGGTGTTCATTGGTCGAGGCCACGAGACCTCCATGTGCGTTCGACTCAAAAATTTCCTCACACGCATCATAACTTCAGACTTCAGGTGTTCTTGAATCACCTGACTCTGATTCCGCTGGACTCTGGACTCGCGAATAGACACTGGTCAAATTGATGATCCATGCTCTTGTCACAACCAACGAATAATATTGACTTTGGATCTCTGTCTTCGAGAGTTATTGACCCTCCACACTTCAACTATTCTAGAGTACTTCCACTGTGGTGTGTGGAAGATGATGACACATGTGCCTTCCAATGGATGGTTCAGATATACTTTGCTAATTCGGGCTTCGGGTCTTCTTTGGAATCTCTACGATACTATGCTCCAAATCCTCCTGAGTTATGAAGTTCAGAACTCTCGAATTCCCAGTCCCTTTACCAACCACGTTGGCTAGGTGGGAATGTACCATAGGCTGACACATAGTTGGGTCAGTGGCGACATGTTCCCTCACCCAGGATGATGTGTGTCACAATATTAGGGCCCTATGGGGTAGGTGATGCACATAAATCCAGCTGGCACATGGCTCGTTAAGTTTGAATCCAAGTCACCATGGATGACGCCACCGTACCTCGTCACCTCGGGTAGACAGTTTCTACATTCCTCAGATCTCATGGATAAGACCTGGTCACGTAGAGATATAGATCTACGAATCTGGTTACCTCGGGGTTTCAGCATTGGGGAGTGTTTCTATGCAAAATCCTCTTACCTTCCGAAACATCCAATCTTTGAAATAGAGGGTCTAGTCCCACACGTCCCCGATATATCGACGATTGGGAAAGGATCCAAGGGATCCCACAATCTACGGTGTTGATATTTGTCTCAATGAGACAGGATTTGAATCCCTCGGAGGGTTATCTTTCTCCCTTCTTCATTCACACATTCTAAAGTTTTATAGTAATAGTCCAACTTAGTTTTATATGCACCTAGTTAGTCCATACCAATCATTAGGTCATAAGATCCTAGGGGAAGTATGCTAAGGGTAGCTTGGGTGGGCAATCCATCCACAGTAAATAGCAGGATGGTATGACCTCTTCTACTTTTATTTTGGTGCCAGTGGCTAGTTGTACCAATCGGGGCTTAGCATGCCTAACTGGTTGCAGTTTACACTTATCAACAACCACATAACTCAAATTAGAACCAGGGTCAATTAAAATAGAAACTAGGTGGTTGGCAATCATCCCTTCCATCTCCACCACTGAAGCTTGGTGGTCATCTTGTTTATTATCCACGACTGCATAGATTTGTAGCATACTCCTAGCCACATCATTGACAGTGGTAGCTTCTTGGAAGTTATAAACCCTCCTATTGTTCTATTGTTTGTGTGGACAGTCCCTCATTAGATGTTCTTCTCCACAACCCCAACATTTCAAGGGTTCCTTATTTGGGTTATTTGTCTTTCCTAGGGTTGTTCCAAAAGGTTTATTTCCACTATGGGAGTGGAAATTTTGTTGATATACACTTCTAGAAGGAAGGATTATCCTAGAATCCTTCCTATAGTTCTTAAATTTTGAGGATTTGAACCCCTTATTATTGAATCACGAACCACTCTTCTTCTTCCAATCCTCGCGATGTTCTGTCTGACTCCCAAACTGTTCATAACAATATCTTTCCTTCCGAATAGTGTCTTCTAAGGTTTTTGGCTCGTCGAACTCAATCTTGTTCCGGTAGTTCTGGGGTAACCTACTAATAAATTGTTGCACTTTCACCTTTTCATCCTTTATGTAGGGTACATACCTAAAAAAATCAAGTAATTTATTGACATATTCCTCCATGGTGAGTGGTCCCAAATTGAGTTCATATAACTCTTTAGTCTTCTCATCAAATTATTTTTCTAATAGATACTTCTTATTGAAGTGTTTCTCAAACTGTTTCCATGATAAGTCTCTTCATGGATTATTTTCACATTCTTAAGGTCTTCCCACCAAATGGAAGCCTTTCCATTCAGGTTGTAGATGGATATTCGAGCCTTCAAGTTTTCAGAGAAATCATGGACTCTGAAGTACTTCTTTAATCCAAGCAGCCAAGCTTCTGCCTCTTCCCCTTTCTTAATCTCACCATCGAAAGAGGGTGGTTTGGATTTCTTGAACTCTTTAGGGTCATGAATTTTGGAATTCTTTCTTTTCTTCCTTTTCCTTTGAAAATGTGAGCTATTTTTACAACTAGAAGATCCCTCTGAGTTGCTAGTTTCCTTTCCATAGGATTCTCCCGATGAGTTTCCCCTGTCTCCATGTTGGATCTCCATGTTGGACCTTCCTTGAGGTACTCCTCCTAGTGTGGCCACTTATGGGACCATGTTTTCATATCTTAGGTGGAATTCGTCTCCTCTTCATATATTGTCGGTCCAAATGACTGGTTGCAGGTCCATGCTACAATTGTCTCTATATGTCAGACAAAATCTGCAACAAGACTGCATTAATTTCTATTTGCTTCTCTTTCTCTTTTATCAATCTCTCATTGTCAGCCTTGCAACTCTATAATCCGACCATGAGAATCCTTACATTTTCAGCCAGATTCGGAGGGGTCTCTATTGCCCTCCTTTCATCAGATTCTTTGTCTCTATTGTGGGAGCCATCCCCCATTTCATGGCATGTCACCATCCTTTATGCTTGCAGTTTCCCGTGGATGACCAACCGCTTGAGTGATGAAAAAACACTTGTTGTTAGCTAACAATCTATTATTTCATGAACAACACATAATTCATATTTCTTAAATACACACACACAACAGGAAAATTTCATTATTTTCTGTAGTAAGGGATTAACAAGACTTTTTAGGAAGGAGGTATGGTAGGGCGTCACCCTCAAATTTATTTAAATATGGTTTTTACGCAACTTGTCCATGAGCCCAAGCAGACCAAGTGTTGTAATCATGATCTGATACCAATTTGTAACACACCCATGGCGGGGCATCAAAATTCCATTCTTCTTAAGAACTCAATACCTCCATTCAGGGTCTTAAATCCTATTCTTCTCATCCATGGCTTTCCAGCCACGATCGCCACGCTCAAAACTGAGCTCAGAACTGGTGGATACATCTCTCCCAAGTTCCTCTGGTGTTCATTGGTCGAGGCCACGAGACCTTCACGTGGGTTCAACTCAAAAGGTTCCTCGTGCATGTCGAAACTTCAAACTTAGAGTGTTCTTGACTCACCTGACTCTGATTCTACTGGACTCCAGACTCACAGACAGACACAGGTCAAATTGACGGTCCATGCTCTTGTCACAACCAACAACTGATATTGACTTCAGGTCTTTGACTTCGGGAGTTATCGACCCTCCACTCTTCAACTCTTCCAGAGTACTTCCATTGTGGAGTGTAGAAGATGACAACATCTATCCCTTCCAATGGACGGTTCAAATATACTCTGCTAATTCGGGCTTCAGGTCTTCTTTGGAATCTCTACGATACTATGCTCCAAATCCTTTGGAGTTTCGAAGTTCAGGAATCTCAAAGTTCCAGTCCCTTTACCAACCACGTTGGCTAGGTGGGAATGTACCAGGGGATGACATGTAGTTGGGTCAGTGGCAACATGTGCCCTCACCTGGGATGAGGAGTGTCACAATCCAAGGGCCCTATGGGGTAGGTGATGTGCATAAATCCAGGTAGCACGTGTCTCGTTAAGTTTGAATCCACATCACCATGGATGATGTCACTATACCTCATCACCTTGGGCAAATGGATTCTACGTTCTTCAGATCTCATGGATAAGACCCGGTCACATAGACCTATATATCTATGACTATGGTTTCCTATGGGTTTCGACATTCGAGAGTGTTTCTATGAAAAATCCTCTTACCTTCCGAAGCATCCAATCTTCAAAATAGAGGGTCTAACACCATGCATCTCCGATATATCGACAGTTGGGAAAGGATTTGAGGGATCCCGCGATTTATGGTGCTGGGTCCTTCATGGATCCGGTCTTTGGGGTTTCATTCCTTGGCCTAATTTGTGATATAGGTTCACCCAACCACCTGGGGAACCACCTATCCTTGGTCAACCTCAGGGGAGTCCGAGTCTCCATGTTACCTTCGGTCCATGTAAGGCTGGTAAGGTCGGTCTTACTCTGAAGTCTCAGAATTTCAGAGCTACGAAGCCAAGGGGACATAGATTCCTTAGGCTTAGACTAAGGTTCCTGAGTATTGGTCATATGGGTCCTTTCAAATGGATCTCTTCTGCTCGTCTTCTAAATGAAGGGACCTCCCCTTTTAAAGGATTCCACTTTTGCTACCTTTCCAGAGATTTTCATGACGTGGTTGAGGACTTGGGCTTGAAATCCTAGTCGCATCACAAGGATTCTGTAAGATGTGTCCTCTTCAGATGGACAAGTTCAGGTCGAGACTACATCTCCCATCTCAATTGTCATACAAGATTATTCCCCAAGAATCCTCCAGAGACAAGCGGGGCATTCAAAATATTGGTCAAGGGTGTCATTTTTCAAAGAAAAGGAGGCATGTACATATCGTAACCATTCCACACATAAAATGTTTATAAGTACACATATGCATAAATCCATGCATTCATCCATTATTCCAGTTCAACACGTAAAACAGGGGAAATACTTATCAGAACCAGACAATGTGAAGCGACTGTTGAAAGGGGTGCTCGTTTCCACTCAACCGTAGGATCATTCACTCGAAACAGATTTACTAGTAACCACCCCCAAGATAGACCATCATTCTATGCAACATAATCTCTTATCTCGGCTCAACAACAGTAGGGATGAAGGTTACTCTCCTCTTCTCGTAGGATCTTGGCAATGGTTTACACGATACCAAGAAAGGAGGACCAGCCTCATTTGTTAGCTTGTATCATAACCTTTTTTTCCATTTCCTGTGACTAGAATGCTTATCTTCCAGTTCTTCCTTAAACCCAAAATATTCCTCTCCTCTGCACTCTTTGCAGGTCTCCCTTTGCCCACCACACCTTCCCTTCTTGCCTCTTTCAACAAGGTTGTGTGTGGCTCGAATTCCCAGCCAGCGATTAGGTCTGGAAGCCTTACAGATGGGTGCTCTACCCCATCCCCTCATTAACTCTTGAGGTGGTCTTCCCACCTACCAGCCTGACTGTAATTCATTTATGGGTCAGAGGACTGTTTGGGTCCTGAGAAATTAAATGCAGTAAGTACTGGTTTGGTGAAGTTTAACGCAACCATTCCTGGTCCCCTTCACCATATCTTTTCATAGCATTCATGGTCTTTGTTAATACACCCCCCTTCTAAAAGTCATGCAACACTTATCCATTTTATAGTAAATAAGAGAATTTACATTCATTTACCTTTCATACAAAGGTCCATCGAATCAACATTCACACATATGGAGTTTTCCATATTCTCTTGGCCATTAGAGTTATATTTACAAGCTGGGGGAAATAGGGTGTTACATTTGGTGGGATCCATAGTAGGCGTAGTTTCACAATCAACATGTTCTTCCTCAAGATGGTTATCCTCTTCCAAGTTAAAAGTGTATTGTTTAGATAAAAGAGGTATGTCTTGCACGTTTATTTCTTCTCCCAAAGTGAAAAAATCAGCATGGCTATCTTGCTCCTACACCATATGAGAATATGAAACATCTTCCAAAGCATATTCATGGTTAGAAGAGATAAGCAAGTCATAAGAATCATTAGAACAAAAGGTTTCAATAAATGATCTATCAACAATAGGAAAAAAATCTTTCTCTATGTCACTTGAACTAGGAGAATTTGAAAAATCAAGACAATCCAAATCAACATAAATTAATTTAAAATTATCCAAGTGTGAGAAATAATTCATTTTAAGTGTGTCTAGATTTTCTTCATTAACAAAATGATCAAATTTCAAGTTTTTCTCCATATCTCCCTCCATTTCTTGTGATGGGAAAGAAGAGAGACGATAATGAGAGCCTGACATAACCATCGGTGTGACCCGAAGTGTCCCATTATCAATAGGAAAATCCTCCTCTTGGGAAACTACAAAAGAATCTGAAATTGAATTTACAACACAAGAGGTTTCTTTTTCATCACAAGAAAAGAAAGGGGGGATGGAGTGATGATAGGATACATATGATTCTTCCAAAAAATAATTCTCTCTTTGATCTATATACCCTATAATTAAGAAAGATCCAGACGTATAAAGTCCATATGAACCATTATCATTTTCATTTAAATCCAAATCAACATGTGAATAAAGATTAAAAAGTGATTTAGATTTTTCATCCATTGATTTGTGTGTTTCGTTAATAAAAGAAACTAAACAAGAAATCAAATCACTATTAGAGTGCCTATCATCCAAAGGAAATCTACAACAAAGATGAGTAAATCTGATAACAAAATCTTCAAGGGATTCATGCTCATTCTTCTTTAACTCTAAAATTTATGCACAAATTATCATAATCATAATTCTCAAATGCATGCAAGAATTCACAAATAAATTGTTCCCATGTGTGAATAGAGGTGACTAACAAAGTATTGCACCAATTCTTAACCCAACCTGCAAAAGTGAGACTGAACAACCTGCAAATTACATTTCCATCAGTAATATCATGAGAACCTCAAAATTTCGATAATTTAAAATCATGTTCAAATGAAAAGATTTAACTCTCGCTACCAAATCTAAGTTGCAACAAGAAATATAAAATATTTCTAGGAGGTTTGGGAGGTACAGTACCAGAAAAAAATATTCATAAAGGGACTTGGTGTTAGAATTAGGGTAAATTTGCAAAACAATAGTATCTTTTAATTTCAGTGATAAAAAATAGCTAGATCTATATATCAACAGAGATAGAACACATAGAATGTAGATCTATGAAAGACAACAATAAACTTATAAAAGAAACTCTGATCTAATATGAATAGAAACTCAGATCTAAGGAAATAGTACTCTGATCTAAAGTAACAGTGAACATATCTGAAAAATATAATAGATCTATAAGGCTATACTCAGATTTCAGATATAACAACTTAGTCTGATCATTACTCAATTGAATAACTTGTAAATTCAAAGCATGTCTTCAGATCTACTCAATGCTAACTAGGTTAAACAATTGTGTAGTAAAATCAAAACCAAATCTGAGAGAGATGAGTAAGATGCATACCTGGTACAACAACCTTACCTTTGAAGAAGAGTAATAACCATAGGGGATGCAGAACCCTTTTATATGCTCAGACAAAGGTTCAGTTCATAGATATATAATGGATCTCAATGCAAAGGAATGAAAGAACTTTCTTGCCACCAAGCACAAGGGCCACAGGAAGGAAACCCAATCCCAACAGAGGTTATAAATGCCCAAACCCTCACTTAGAATACAACACAGTAAAACCCTTACCCCAAGAGACTTTAGAACTGAAAATAGGACTGTGTGTAAACCCTTATTTCAGCAGAGGACAAAACTGAACCTTTAGGTATGCTTCAGCAAATGGCACCCCGCAGTATTACCCTAGCAAGAGGGCCACAGACTAGAAGTCTCTCCACACAACAGATAGAGAAAAAAAAGGGGCTGAAACCCTTATGATCTATTCACATAGCAGGGCCGTAACCTCAAGGGTTTGCACACAATGAAAAGGATAAGGGTGCCGCACCTAGCACACTGCTCACACACTGATAGGCTGCACTCTAGCAGTCCTCAAGGAGACCGGCTGCTACACATTACCCCAACCTTGCAACAAAAGAAGGGACCCACACCTAGCAGCCACTTCAAACAACAATTAAAAGGAAGAGGCCGGTTCTGGAAGGTCACCTACAACAAACACAAGATGGCGACAGCTAGAGATCACCCACAACAAATACAAGGAGGCCATGACTAGCTAGAGAGAGATCAACGTTTGCTCTAGTAGAATAATAGATGAGTGAAAGGTGAGGGGGGGGGTTTAATTTATATTAATTAGGCTAGGGCAAGGGTTAGACTAAAACAAATTAAAATCACATGTTTAAATTTAAATTTAAACATGTGATAATAAACTTTTTAAAATTAACTTTAATTTTAACCCTTGAATAAGACAACAAAGCCCCAAACCAAACATGCAAGGGTAAAAGAGGGTTTGTAAGGTGGAAATACTCATTCCTTCATATCACATGGTGAACCTATTACTTTATCATCACTGCATATGGGACTTATACCTCATGTGGTTATGTCCTTCTTCAATGAAGGTCATGTACCATCAAATACTTGATAKAGGATCAAGTAGCCCCAAAACTTTTTCTGGGGTCTTATCCACCAAGGTCAGTGACCAAGGATCAACCCATGCCATATGCATGGGTACCCTGGACTTTTCCAGGGGCCATAGGCTTATCTAGGGGCTTTAACTACTTGGTCCTAGACCAAGAACCCCAGTCGTATACTGGGGGCCCTCTCAGGGGTCTTTACTGCTTGGTTATTCACAAGAACCCCAGTCGTATACTGGGGGCCCTCACAAGGGTCTTTTTCCATGGCACTGACTGTTTGGTCCCAGACCAAGTACCCCAGGAGTGCACTGGGGGCCCTAGATCTTGTCTAGGGTCTTAGCCATCCTCTAGGAGAATGGCTCTTGCAGCTGCTTCTAAATTTAACACTTGGGACGAAGCCATTAGAAAATTTAAAACCATTCAATAAAAATTAATCCACATGCTCAACTTGTCATCTATCCCTCCTTTTAGTGTCATTTCTATTGACAGGTCCGAAAGGCCTGTCAAGTAGATGAGGGAAAACACCTAATGGCATGTCCCAATCAGACCTAATCTCATTTGGTGTAGTGTTTACTGGGAGTTTATGGGCCTCGCTGCCACTCAAAATTAAAAGAAATAAAATGGGAAAGACAACCAAATCTCCCCCAAAGAGTTCTAAAAAATACTAAGTCTAATCTAACTGTAAACAAACTAATCTATAAGCTAAGCTAATTCTAATCTATTGTGGGAGAAAAACTAAAGAATGAGTACAACGAAAGATAACACCATCATAACCAAAAAAAAAGATCATGTATTCTAATGATATATGGAAATAATAATGATATATATATATCTATATATATATATATAGAAAAATAGTTGAATAATACATCTATACCCTCATATCTGTAGCCACAAGGAAACATGTGACAACATAAGTAAACAAAACAAAGTGCATGAATAATTCATACAACAAAATCACATCTACTCAAATAAAATTTAAATGAATAAAGAATAGTCTTCAATACATCCATCAAAGCAACACATTTTCAAAATGCCTCCTTCTCTTTATTACTCAGAAGTAAAAGTACCATCTTTTGTTACAAAGGGAAAAAGTCCTTTTACATTCAACTAGCTCTCTTTTATAAAAAAAGAGAGAGACTCTTCAACTCTTATGAGCATTTGTTTCGTTTTCCCCTAATTTTATCTTTTTTACATTTTAATTTTCTCTTTCATTTTAAAAATGTAGATTTTGGAGTTAAAAATGGTAGCTGAAGAGACTCCTGGGTGGCTACATTATCCCTATGGAAGTTTACAAATGATATCTATTTAAATTTATTATGCTTGTTGGGTTGTTTTCTGAATTTATTGGGTCGTTCTAGGAATTTTTGACTCTGTTATGCTGAATGAAATCATTCTGGATTATTCTCCTATGTCTCAACTTTCCATTGATCTATTTATGGCTTGATTTTGTTCCCTGTAGTTTGAGATATAGTTGTTTAGAAGTCTTCATAGTGGGTTCATACAAATTCATGTTCCTTATGTGTTTTGCATTTTTATACCTTTTATTCTCAGCTTTAGACAACAATTTTTATCTCACCTTATTACTCTCTTATCCAACTTTCCAACAAGCCCTTCTAGGCATGATTTCGTTACTCGTAGCTCCAGATATGACTGTTTGAAGTTGACAAATCTGTTTTTCCTCTGAATTCGTGGTTTACAGTTTTTTTTTGTGTTTTCTACCATCCTCTGCCAACTGTCTAGCCTAAAGACCTATACTACTACATTTTTCTACTCGATACCTTTCCAACAAGGTATCATTGGCCTCATTCTGACACTTGTAGCAAAATTTATGGTTGTTTGTAAATCATCACTCAATAGCCATTGATCGAACATGTGGGTTAATATGGACCGTTGATCTTTGAACCTGCAATAAGAGGAAACCGACCTCCAGAAGAGATAAAAACTTAGTGGTGAAATGGATTGTCCCATATGGATAATTGAAAAAGAACCTAAGTGACATGGGACCCATGACTTGTAGCATGATTTTTTCCAATTTTTATTTATTTATTTATTTTCCTAAATAATGAAAAAAAAACAATAAATAATAAAATCATTTACATTATTTTACATAGTTAAAAACACAATTTACCCCTAATTAATAAAAAATAAAAAATTATCAAAATTTTTCTACCCCTACTCGATTTGAGCCTGTGACCTTCGAGGATGAAACACACGTTTTTAACCATTAGAACAATTCATGTTATTTATTTATCTATTATATGAAAAACAAGTTAATCCATGAAATCTAAAAATGAATTTAAATAAAAAAATAAAACTAAATAAATAAAATAATAAAAAATGAATAAATAAAATAAAATAAATAAAAATAAAATAAAAAAATGTATAGCAAAATTCCCCACAACCACACATTGGACATAGTCCACATATAAATATTTCCCAAGTCCCTCATTGTCATCGAAGGTTTCATGTACACCCAAGCTCATACCTCATTCTAAACTCCCAACGAAAATCACTTATCGTTGATAATTAGATCGTCGAAAATCCCATTTCCATTTCGCCGACTAGTGCACGGTCCTTAAAAAAAAAAACTAATATTAAATAATATGCAAAAAGGGATGCACTTTTTCAACACAAATATTAAAAAATTTCCCAAATGAAAATATATCGATGGGATCGAGGTCATTGATCCCTAATTCCCAAGGGTTGTTGGATCTGTTGAAGGAGGGCGTCGTCGTCGGGGAGTGGAACAGGGTGTGAAGGCCAAAAGTCTTGACAATGAAAAGGTATGCTGATGAAAATGAGTTCTGACGATGTTGTTGGTGGGAGATGTGGTCGGGGAACATGATAGAAGATCCAGGATAAATATCAATTATCTAGGTGGATATCGATGGCCACCCACCTATTCCAATTGGCTCACAAAAAAATTTCATCTTGGTAGTTTCAGTTTTCATTTTGGTAGTTTTTTTCTAGATTTTTGAGTCCTGAACTTTCAGGACCGTTTTGAGGCCCTAAACAAAATTTTCTGGGTCTGCCACAATCACACTATAAATAGAGCTAGAGTCTGACAACATAATTTGCAGTCCTCGGACAAACCTTTCCAATGGGATATCACACGCCTAAAATGAAGATTGTATGAAAAATTCACGACCTCGGGAAGTTGATGTACCAACTTACCCTAATGGGGCCCACATGAATTTTGGATCTTCATCTCCTAGGGTTATGTTTTTGGATGTCTAGGGTTTTGGTATTCATGTTTAATGTAAAAATTCCTTTGGAGCCTCATTGTAATCATCTTCTTGTGAATGAGCACAACCGTCACATATCTTCTCAGAGATAAGCCACCACCATTCTAGCAAGCTTGTTTTAGTCTGCATTACATGTTTCTTTATTCAATAGAAGCCAAGTTTTACTGTATCTCTATTATTGTTCATTGTATCTCTATGTTAATAATATAAATCTATATTCATTTCATTCTGCTCATAAAATCCAGATCACTCGACGACGATGAGGACAGGTAATAGGTGCCACATCAGGAGAACATATGATGGCATAAGTTAGAGGGGGTTGTGTGGGTGATATGTTGCAATGGGGTGAGGAAAAGTGAGTGAAAACTCTAAATGATTGGGAATCCATAAATTTTGATCTAGAACTTAGATTTAATTATGGTTACAACCATTGGAAATATGTCGACTAGAAGAATCCAACTATTAGTTTTAGTTAGAGAAAATAATTGAATAATAGAAAGGGAAAGCTCAATAAACAAAGGGAAGGATAAAAGGGGAATATGATCAAAGGATTCCCCCACGTGCATCTCAAGGCTAGAGAAATCGTGAAGAAATTACATCATGCCAACCTGTTCCTGCAACCACAGAAAGAGATGAAATCAATTATGTGATTAAGAGGACATTTTCCAATATATCAGAAACACTATATTTCCTTTCCTTTAAGAAAACTCATGAATAAGTCTAGATTTTGAAGAACATGAAGAGTAGATGTTTATCGAAGGAAATAATCTATGACCTGGATTAAATAACTATCATGATAGTTACTTGCATCTAATCTCCAACACATATAAAGGAATAGTAACTTGATGATTCAAGTTAAGAGTTGTCCAATATATGAGAGTATAAAGATGAATATTTTAGGAACTGTATGCTAGCATGAGTATGTAGACTTTGAATAAGTAACTCAGAAAAAACATTAATAACAAACATCAAACTCATTCAAGACATGCACTAGATCATCGAACCATATAGTCACATGAGATTCATGAAGACATCTGAAATCATAATATCAAAAGAGGAAATCAACCACTATCAAAGAGAATCATCAATCAAGATCAAACCCCCAAACTCTCTTGAGGTATGCAAAGAAATAACATTAGGCTCAAGCGACAGAGGATTAGGCAATATGATTGAAATTTTAGAAGGGAGCTCCTTTTCTTTAACTTGTAAAAGAAAAAGTAAAATGGGGTTGTTGCGGCCACAAAACCATCTTTGTACTTAAATGTTGGTTGTTTGTAGTTCATAAATTAACCATGTTTTATTTAATGTAATGTATAAATTAAAGTATCAACTTACCATGTTTGTACTTAAATGTAATGTATAAATTAAAGTATCAATTTACCATGTTTGTACTTAAATGTTGTGTTGGAATACTGA
>ML788733.1:1037097-1051389 GCA_009831015.1 Picea engelmannii
TGCTGAATCAATATGAACACTTTTATTACTTTTAATCAGAATATGTAATCATTAATATCAATGTATCATGAGCAATATAAATTAGTGATGCACAATAAACAACCACATATAGACAATACACCAAAATTTACGTGGAAACCCAAATGGGAGAAAATCATAATATGCTTTTCTTATATATAAAAAAAATACATTCATTGGAAGCACCAAATTCCCAATTCTCCAGCTACAACTAGAAGGAGGCTCCAACCCCCTATTTACAAGCTCTAACCTGAAGGAAGCTACAACTCTCTAAATTCTCTGGCTCCAACCAAAAGGAGGCTACAACCCCCTGATTTTTAGGCTCTAACCTGAAGGAAGCTCCAACTCCCTATGTTCTCTGGCACCAACCTGAAGGAGGTTACAACCCCCTTTCCTTTCCCCATCCTGCTGCCCTTAAATATAAATGTAGACCAAACTGTCATTATCGCAATCATTGCCAATGTCTCATCAACCTGTCATTGCCATTGATACTCAACATCAATGAAACTAGATCCACTCACATGGATAACAAAGAACATCTTTCAACCAAAAACCCAACATCACCAAGACGTGCCTCAAGCATGTACCATAAAATCACCATCAGCAATATATATAACCTCAAAATATACATATAAACATACCTTTACTCCTTTAGCAACCTTACTGTATCAGATCTTAGGCCAACCTGGAACAAGCATCCTCTTTACATTACCTCAACCTTGCTACCTCGGATTCGCCAATAGATCAAGTGTTCACTAGATGGATATTCAATGAACTTGTGTGTGTAAATGAGAGGCTCTTGATGTGTATTTATACTCTTCCATGTAACTACTTTTCAACCACTTTACCCTTAATTAATTTCTTGTTGTAACCACTTTACCCTTAATTAATGTCTTGTTACAACTATTTTACCCTTTAATTGTTTTACCCTTTTTCCTAATTTTAGGGTAATAACTGTTTTATCCTTTTTCCTAATTTTAGGGTCATAATTGGTTTACCTTTTTTTTTTTAATTTTAGGGTCATACATGTTTTACCCTTTTTCCTGATTTTAGGGTCATAACTATTTTACTATTTTTCCTCATTTTAGGGTCATAATTGTTTTACCCTTTTTCTTAATTTTAGGGTCAACCTGTACTTTCTTGTCACAACCACTTTTCTCTTAATTAATGACTTGGAATTTCTTAGGGATTCTTAACCATTCTTTGAGGCTTCCAACTTCATGAGGCCATAAATCCTCAATCATAAGGAACCATGTGGCGTACCACCTACCATTGGAAACAACACAATGAGAACTATCCATGCATAAGTATGTTACATGCATTTACGATGCCCTTCACGTTCAAATTCCTAAAAAAAAATTGGGTTCCATAACCATACCTTCAGGGCTTACATACTTCTTCAAGGGTTAATATCCATGACAACCAATCTTTCAACAATCTCCCCCTTTGACATTGATGTCAACATTGATGGCATGGAAAAACTTATTCTCATTCTTATGCTTCCCTTGTGATCATAGCTCCTCCTGTCTCATGCATCTATTATTTCTATTCGTTTCCATGCCTTTGTTTTTTCTCTCCCCCTTTGACATCATTGGGAAAGGGATTTTTCCTTGGGTTTTCTCCCCATATCTGTAATCCTCTACTTTCTCTTCATAATGCTCCTCGTGTAAATTTCTGATGTATACAAAAATAATTCAAATGGATTATTTACTTGGATTCTTCATGTCTTTTGCTTCTCTCCCCTATCTTGTTGTGCATGATTCCCTGTGGATCCCTGTGGGGAAGAAACTATTCCAACTTTCTATCGAGGATACTCATAGGTCTCCCTCAGAAGAGGTTTGGTGAAGATATATGCAATTTTCTCTTTTGTCCTAATGTAATCTAGCTTGTTTTTCTTCTCTGTAACTTGTTCCTGTAGAAGGTGATACTTGATCGAAATGTGTTTCATCTTGGAATGCACCACTAGATTCTTATAGATACTTATATCACTAGTGTTATCACAAAGTATTGGAATAGGCTCATCATATTCCACCTATATGTCCTGCAAGGTTTTCTTCATCCAGAGAACTTGAGTGCAACATGTTGTTTCTGCAATATACTCTTCTTCTGTTGTGGACAATGACACTTATGACTATTTATTGATAAAACATGATACTAGATAATCACCCAAATAGAAGGTTGGTCCACTAGTACTTCTTTGATCATCAATGCTTCCTGCCAAATCTGCATATGCGTAGGCGGCCAAATATAGTTCATTCCCTTTTGGATACCATAATCCAAATTTTTTTGTTGCTTTGAGATATTTGAATATTCTCTTTACTGCCATAACATGTGTTTCTTTTGGTGCTACTTGAAATCTCACAACCTGTCCAACTACTTTCATCACATCAAGTCTTGATTCCGTCACATAAAGTAAGCTACCAATCATCGATTTGTAGAGTCTCTGATCTGCATCCTTAGATTTATCATCCTTGCTCAACTTGCAACTCGTCTTCATAAGAGTACTTACAGGTTTGCAATCTTCAATTCCAAACTTCTTTAGCACCTCTCTAATATACTTGATATGGGAGATGAAAATACCATTATCAAGTTGACATATTGGTAATCCCAAAAATAAGGTCAACTCACCAAGCAAAGACATTTCAAACTCATTCTGCATGTCTTTGGAAAACTTTTGACTCATCCTGTCACCATCGCTTCCAAAGATAATGTCATCTACATAAACTTCAATTATCAATATACTATATCAGTCCACTTTTATATAGAGATTTCTATCTGCATTTCCCTTCCTAAATCCTTGTTGTTGTAGATACATGTCCAATATTGAATACCATGCTCTGGGAGCCTACTTGAGTCCATACGATGCTTTCTTCAACTCGAAAACATAATCTTCCTTTTTTGACAGTAGAAATCCTTCTGGATGTTCGATGTAGACTTCTTCTTCTACTTATCCATTTACAAAGGCTGATTTTACATCCATCTTATACACCTTCATTCTTTTGAAACATGCATAAGCCATGATCAATCTGATTGCTTCCATCCTAGCAACTAGAGAAAAGGTTTCTTCAAAATCTATACCTTCAAATTGAGCATATCCTTTACATACCAACCTTGCTTTGTTTTTGGTTACCTGTCCATTCTTGTTCAATTTGTTTCTGAATACCCACTTTGTATTAATCACATTCTTCTTCCTTGACCCTGGGACCAATTCCCATTTTTCATTCTTCTCTATTTGATCCAATTCTTCTTCCATAGCCTTGATCTAGTGTTCATCATTGTTGGCTTGTTCAAAATTGCTTGGTTCAACCGTGGATAACAGTGATAGGTGCCTTTGTTCTGGTGAATGTATTATTCTTTGGGTTTCAACTCGTGCATATTTATTTCCAATAATATATTCTAGTGGATGATTTTTTTGCACTCGTCGACTAGGTGTCTTGGGAGGTATCTGAAGATCCTACTTCTCATCTTCCTATTGCTCTGCTTCTGGATGCTCTTATTCTTTTTCTAATTCTTTTTCTTTAAAATCTTCTTCGTCATCCCGATCTTATGAATATTTTCTTTGTTCTTTGATATTTCTTCCATTTGTCCCATAGAACTTGAAATAGGAACAAGTTCAAATATTTCCTCCTTCTTGCTTTTCTTTTTCTTGAGTACCCAACTAGTATGCCCTTATCAAATCGGGAGTCAAATTATCCAATCCTACCATATTCTCTTTTGATATAACATTTTCTTTCAAATACTCTAAAATGATTCACATTTTTCGGTCTCCCTTTCCATAACTCACAAGGGGTCTTATCACTATTACTTCTGAGCATTCCTCTATTCATGATATGAATTGCTTGCGTCCATAAGATGTCA
The DNA here is from genome assembly GCA_009831015.1 of Picea engelmannii. Classification (NCBI taxonomy): domain Eukaryota; kingdom Viridiplantae; phylum Streptophyta; class Pinopsida; order Pinales; family Pinaceae; genus Picea; species Picea engelmannii. The sequence continues at coordinate 1,040,974 of ML788733.1, forward strand.
TGAAACTTGGAATATTTCAACATAGTTTTGTCCATTTCCTGTACTGTTATGTTCTTCCTTTCAACGACTCCATTTTTCCAAGGTTTCCTCATTGTTGAGAATTTCCTTTTTATTCCTTGTTCTCCATAGAAATACATGAATTCCTTTGATGTAAACTCTCCACCATTGTATTATCTCAAACATTTGATTTTCAAGTTTGTCTCAGTTTCAACCATCTCTTTGTATATCCTGAAGTGTTTGAATGGATTTGAATTTTTCTTGAGAAATCAAACTGCAGTCATTCTTGTGTAGTCATGAACTAGTAACATAAAGTATTGTTTACCATTTAATCCCTTTGTTCTTATCAATCCACATAGGTCATTATGTACAATTTTGAATGGATTTTTCTTTGAGTACTCTTCTCATTTTAACTTGTTCCTAGTTTATCTTCCCTGTAGACAATTCTTACATAGAGTATTTTCTGTCTTTGAAATCCCGAGCATTTCTTTTACTGCTTCTTTTTTTTCTGATTTTGACAAGATTATCAAAGTTCATGTGACCCATTCTTCTGTGCCAGAGCCAACTTTTGTTTTTCTTTCCAATTTCATTCAATACATACATGTTGTTTGGGGTTCTTATTGTTGTAGCCACCAACTTTCCTGATCCTTCTTTCCTTATCTAACATTTTTCTAAGTCAAAAAAAAATTTGTGTCCTTGATTACACATTTGACTTACACTTAGTAGATTGTGCTTCATATCTTCAACCAATAGAATATTTTCTTACTTGGCATCTTTTATTCCAATCTTGACTGTGCCTCTTCCTATAATTATGGTTGAGTTTTCATTTCCAAACGAAATTGATCCATCTCATTCCTTCTTTAGATTTAGAAACCTATTCTTGTCACCTTCATATGATTTGAACAACCATTGTCAACATACCGCCTATTTTTCTTGTGTTGAGATTGTAGAGAAAGAAATCATTATTTAGTGTTGAATTTATCTTTCTTCCTTATCCATATCCTTTGTGGTTCATGTTTATGACTTTTGATATTCTTCTTTGGTTCTCTTGGGGGAACAATCTATCTACAATCTTTGGAAATGTGTCCAAAATTGTTTCATTTTTAACATTCTACTTCATTACTCAATAATTCAAAACTATTGTAGTTTTTGTTATGTGTTTCATGAGGCTTTCTTGGATAACTATTATTTGAGTATCCTTCATAGTTACTTTTGTTCTTGGCATAAGCTCTACAATTTACAACTTTGTGACAAAGGTTGTTACATGAATAACATAAACTAAGAAAACTAGTTTGGTACTTGGAGGTGGAAGATGTTCTGAATGGTGTTGCTCTTCTGAATTCTTCTTCTTCTTGAGGTATTTCTATTGTTGGTTGTTGTTGATTTTGAAATATGAATCTTGTAGGTGGTGCAGTTTCTCTGTGATCTTCTTCTTGGATCTTCTTGCCTTCTTCCTTCTTAGGAGAGCCTATGATGATTTCTGCACAACTTATTTTTTCTAATTCTTGTTCCATTTTCTTAGATCTTGAACCTTTCTCAGTCTACATCTGGTTGTTTCCTATCCAGGACCTTTCATAGTATGGAATTTGACTGCTAATTATATCATCCAATATTTTGGTGCTATTCTACTGCATATCTTTCTTCTGAAGATCTTTTCTTAGAGTGATTATTTCTTATTCCAAGCTTTCACTCATCTTCTCCTTTTCTTCTAACTAACTTCTGAGTGCTTCTTCAATCCTTCTATATTATTCTACCTAGGTTTTTAACTTTGTGATCATCTTCTCGACTTCTTATGAGTTGGAATTTCGAGATCCTTATTTCATATTTAGTTCTACCTTGAATGACTTGTTTTTCTTTCTTTCTTTCTTTAGTTCTTCTAAGGCACTAATCAATTATGCTCCGAGATCGATTTTTCCTTCTTATGAATCTTCTTCATCATATTCTACTTCCATGAAGAGTACTCTTTCTAAATCACTTTCACTATCATCATCCTCGTCTGATGAGGAACTGTCTTCGTTTTTGTAGAAACATTTCTTGAAGAATTTCTTTTTGTTTCTTCTCTTGTCTCCTTTTTTATTTTTATTTTTATTCTTAGGATATTCTTCTTCATCACTATATTTATTCTTATCATAAGAAAATTTAGAAGCAAAATGACCAATACCACCACAATTAAAACATTTCAATGGAAGCATACCTTTGTACTTTCCAATTCCTCTTTTCAACTTTCTTACGAAGTTTTCCATTTCTTCATCTTCCTCTAAATCATCGCTGCAACTACAATATCATTTTTAATTTTTTGTTGTTCTTATTCTTTGTCTTCTTGGATGCCTTGAACATTGCTTCCTTCATGACTGAGTTCTCTTTCTATGTCCTCATTTCATAGGATATGAGTGTCCCATGTAGCTCGTCCATGCTCAATGTAGCTAGGTTTGCTTTTTCTTATAGAGATGAAATATTTATATTAAATATCATTGCTAGATACCTTAGTACCTTTTGAACAATGACCGATTCTTTCATTTCTTCTCCCAAACCTTTAATATCATTCACTATTTCATCAACTCACAAAAATTAGGTTGTAATGTCTTCATCTTCCTTCATCTTCAGTTGTTCAAATTGACCTCTGTAAGTTTGAAGCTTGGATCCTTTGACATTGATATCTCCTTATTAAATATTCTAAAGTTTATCTCAATTATCCTTTGCACTATCACAATGCACGACCTTGAAAAATACTAAATCAATTAAACTACTTATAATTGTGCCTTTAGACTTTGAATTGTATTTGTTGAGTTTCTTTCCATATTTGTCAGTTGGGGGAGTGGTTGGTGTTGTATATCCATCTACTACTAACTTCCAAATGTCAAATCCTTGTTCCTATAAAAAGGTTTTCATCCTTTTATTCCAGAAGGCATAGTTATGACCATCAAATACTGGTGCTCCAATCTTAGCATATTCCATGATATCCTTCCAGTGGTTAGAATTTTTCTTGAAGGACCTCCTTTGATTTTGATTGTTGGAATACTGAGAGGGGGGGTGAATCAGTATGCGCAATTTTATTAATTTTAGCCACAAGATGTAATCATTAAAATCATCAGCAGTATAATATCAATGTATCATGAGCAATATAAATAAGCACTTCACATTAAACCATAGATACATAGTACACCAAAATTTACGTGTAAACCCAAACGTGAGAATTTACCACTGAATTATTTTATTATATATCAAAATAATACATGCATTGGAAGCACCAACTTTCCAATTCTCCATATACAATTGGAAGGAGGCTCTAATCCCCTATTTATAGGATCAAACTTGAAGGAAGCTACAACTCCCTGAATTCTCTGGCACCAACCAGAAGGAGGATACAACCCTTTGATTTTCAAGCTCCAACCTAAAGGAAGCCCCAACTCCCTGTGTTATCTGGCACCAACTAGAAGGAGGTTACAAATCCCTTTCCTTTCCCCATCTCACTGCCCTTAAATATAAATGTAGACCAAATTTTCACTATCACAATCAATTCCACTATCCCATCAACCTATCACTACCACTGATACTCAACATCAATGAAACTAGATCCACTCACATGGATTGTCAAGAACATCTCTCAACCAAGAACCCATCATCACCAAGACAATCCTCAAGCATGTACCATAACATCACCAAGATATAACCTCAAAATATGCATATAAACATACCTTTAATCTTGTAGCAGCCTCATTGCATAAGATATCATACCAACCCAGAACAAACATCCCCTTTAATTTAACTCAATCTTGCTACCTCAGATTCACCAATAGATCAAGTGTTCACTAGATATATATTCAATGAACGTGTGTGTGTAAATGAGAGACTCTTGATGTGTATTTATACTCTTCCATGTAATTGTTTTTCAACCACTTTACCCTTAATTAATTTCTTGTTACAATTGTTTTACCCTTTTTCCTAATTTTAGGGTAATAATTGTTTTACCCTTTTTCCTAATTTTAGGGTCATACCTGTTTTACCCTTTTTCCTAATTTTAGGGTCATACCTGTTTTACCCCTTTTCCTCATTTTAGGGTCGTAACTGTTTTACCCTTTTTCTTGATTTTAGGGTCAACCTGTACTTTCTTGTTACAACCACTTTTCCCTTAATTAATGGCTTGTAACTATTTAGGGCTTCTTAACCATTCTTGGGGGCTTCCAACTTCATGAGGACATAACTCCTCAACTGTGAGGAACCACATGGTGTACCACCTACCGTTGGAAATGACACGATGAAAACTATCCATCCATGAGTATGTTACCTACATTTATGCTGTCCTTAACATTCAAATTCCTCAAACAACTCCGAGTTCCATAACCATACCTTCAAGGCTTACGTACTTCTTCAAGGGTTGACATCAATGACAACCAATCTTTCAACATGTTGGTTGTTTTTAGTTCATAAATTAACCATGTTTGATGTAATGTAATGTATAAATTAAAGTATTAATTTTCATCAATACACAATTTAACTTATTAATTAATTGATATATTAATAATGTAATGTATTAATTAATTAATATATTAATACATTGCTAAAGTTTTAATACACTAATAAATTAATATGTTAATAATACATTATTACAATAATGATACATTATTACAATAAAAATGTACATTAAAAAATATATTTAATACATTAAATGCATTATAAATACATTATTAAAGTATCAATAGATTAAAACATTAATAAAGTATTACCTTAATGACTTCAGTAACACATTATTAAAGTATTAATACAATAATAATACATTATTACATTAATATAATGTATAAATTAAAATATTAATACATTAATGTATAATGTAACATTTTAAAGTATTAATACATTAATAATGTAATATATTAATTAATTAATTAATAATGTAATGGTTGACCATGGTTGACTATGGGTGACCATGCCCATGAATGACCTTCGTAGACCATGTGGAGTTGATTATGTTGAACCGTGTCGATTATGTTTAACCATGGTTTACTATGGCACTATCACATTACAATGTTGATCAGGTTTTGTTTGTCAGATTATGAAATAAGGTTTTGCTCCTCACATGACATCATAAGGTTATGGTCATCACATTCTCGCGTAGGGTTTTTATTTGTCAAATTATGGTATTGGAATAGGTTTTTCACATTATGAATGTGGGTTATGTTCGTCACATTGCAACATCTAGAAATGGTCGTCTCATTGCAATGTTGGGCCATGGTTGCCACATTGTGACATTGGGTTGCGTACATCACATTACGACAATGGGTCATGTTTGTCACATTGTGACATTTGGAAATGTTTCTCACATTATGATGTCAAGATATTTGCATCACATTGCAATGATGAGGATGTGTTCATCACATTGTGACAAGGAGGCTATGCTCGTCATATTGTGACAATATGGCTATGTTTTCCACATTGCGATGGTGGGGCTATGTTTGTCACTTGTGACAACATGGATATGTTCATCAAATTGCAATGTTACTATGTTTATCATAATGTAATGCTACTATGTTCATCAAATTGCAAAAATATGGCTATGTTCATCACATTGCGATGACAAGTCTATGTTCATCACATTTCAACAACAAAGCTATGTTTGTGACACTATGATGTTACTATGTTTGTCACATTCCTAAAATATGGCTATGTTCATCACATTGTAATGGCGGGGCTAATTTTTCTTCACATTTTGATGACAGGGCTATGTTCGTCATATTGTGGTGTTACTATGTTTCTTAGATTGTGATGCTATTATATTCATCACATGGAAACATTACAATCACAATGTCATGTTATGTTTGTCACATGACAAGGTTGGTTTGTGTTCAACACATAATTACAAAAAAGAATTTTTGGCCAAGTTTAAAAAAAAATCTACCAAAGTGTTTCCTTTGTCACAAAGATATGAAATTTACTGATGTGATGTATTACATAGAAGGAAACTTAGAATCATACTTTCTCTAAGGACATTTATAGAAAATCATCTTTAACTTTATAGATGATGATTTTTACTTGTTCTAAAGACATTGATAGCAAATCATCTTGAGCTTTGTAGATTATGAATTACACTCATTCTAAGGACATTCATAGTAACTCTACTTGATTTATACTTATTCTAAGGACATTGATAGCAAATCATTTAATAATGTATACTTTTTATAAGAACATTGATAACAAATAAATTGGAACTTTGCAAATGATGAGTTATATTGTTCTAAGGACATTGATAACAAATATACTTGATTTATACATTATAGATGATGGTTTATATTTATTCTAAGAACATTTAAAGGAAATTGACTTGTTTTATACTTTGCAGATGAGGATTTATACTCATTCTAAGGACATTAATAAAAAATAAGCTTGAAATTTGCTGATGATTTATTATTGTTAGAAATAAATTTAAGTACACCAAGCATGGATCATAGAGTGTATACATTGCACCATGTTAAACCATTAAAATAAACAAAAATATTATGGTAATTTATAACCATACAAATTATATTTCTAGTTACAATTTGTTTTATATAAATATTTTTAAAAATATATAATTTTTTAATATACAAAAAACTAATAATATTGTTTAATATTGTTATTTCACAATACAGACAAATATAACAAACTTAAAATATAGTTTATTATTATTATTCCATTAATGAATACCTACATAATATAAAAATATAAAAACTACAAATATAGTTTATTCCTATTATTCCATTAATAAATATTTTTAAAAATCTAAATATATAAAATTTACAATTTTTCTCAAGATTAAATATATTTACAAATTTACAACATTTGTTATATATTTACAATTGAAGTGGATTAAAATTAAATTATTATTATTAAAATTGAATTTAAATTATCCTTTTTAACATTATTTTCTTATTATTATAAAATAAGCCTTAATACAAATAACCCTAACCCTTATTATTATTATTTTCTTATTACCATAAAATAAGTTATAATACGAATAACCATAACCCTATCTTTAATTAGAATACATTCCCTAACCCTAATCTGGCCTTTGTTAGAAAAACAATATCATGGAGAAATAAAATAAAACAAATGCGAAAATAAAACACATAAGATATACAATAAAATAGAGATACATATATACGTGGTTCACCCAGTATGGACTATGTTGACCAGAGAAATTGTCAAGTCCTTCCTTTTTATTAACCGGTAAAATGATGGGATACAGCCTACAACACACCTATTGTTTCTCTTCTTTCTCTCACAATCTCCTCTCTCAGAATACAATACTCACTCACCTATACATAATCACAATATAATTCCTCATAAAAGAGGGTTTCTTTCTAGGGAAAACAACCTTAACATAATTTCTACCATCATATCTACGACCTTATAATGAACAATTCATATTTTTTTTTTTGTTTGTTAATTTGTGCGAGACCTGTTGGCTTGCGATTAACCTGTGGCTTGAGAAACCGCGACTCAGGGGCATCTAAGCCGTCAAAATCACCTGGGGATCGCACCCGGCCTGAGCCACACCAACCCTTAACATGGTTGGATTTTTTGTCCCCGCAGGTTTCGAACCGGTGACTTTAACATTACAGAGTGGCTTAACAACACACTCCGTCACCGACTGTCCTACACCTCGGGGACTAATGAACGATTCATATTGACTACAAAATTACAATATAATTTATTTGACCTGCATATGAATTAGGAAGATAATTAGGCTCCACAACCAACAATCTCCCACTTGGAGACTAATCACAACAAATCCACTATTTATATACCTACTGGACTATGATCCACCTTGGACCTGGAAAATTTCTCATCTTCACGTTCATTTTTGAAGAACAATTGAAACTGAGCAGGAACTCAGTTTCTCCTTAATTACTACCTTTGTTAACATGTCTACAGGATTCTGGCTAGTATATATATTTTCCAACTTCAAATGTCCATCTTCCAAGACAGATCTTATGAAATGGTATTTGACATGTATATTCTTAGTCTTAGAATGGAAGGCTTAGTTCTTTGCAATATGAATAACACTCTCGCTATCACAGTACAACATGTTGTTCTCCTGCTTCTTTCCCAATTCATCCATAAACCTCTGTAACCAAATCATCTCTTTACTAGCGTCTATAGCAACAACATACTTTGCTTCAATTTTTGGAAGTGAAACAACCTTTTGTATTTTTTAAATCCAACTTCTATTCCACATACAATAAAAACAAACCCTCTGGTGTTGCTCTTGTTATCTTTATCACCTGCCATATCTGAATCAACATATCCCTGTAGAATAGTGTTTGAAACTCCAAAACAAAATGCATGAGTACTAGTACCTCTCAAATACTTGAGAATCCACTTTACTGCCTCTCAATGTTCTTTACCTAGATTCTTCATATGCCCACTCACAACTCACACTCCATGTGCAATATCTGGTCTTATGCACACCATAGCATACATCAAGCTACCAACTGCTGCTGAATAAGGGACCCTGTACATGTTTTCTATATTCTCTTGTTTCTTGGGACACATTTCTTTGGTTAATTTGAAATGGATGTCCAAAGTTGTACTAACTGGTTTTTCATTTTGAGTTCTAAACCTCTCCAACACCTTCTCTATGTACTCACCCTGAGACAATGTCAATTTGTGATTTTTTTGTCTCTTGTTATTCTCATACCAAGGATTTTCTTTGCAACACCCAAATCCTTCATCACAAATGAATTAGATAATTTCATTTTAAGCACATTTATATCCTACATGGTAGACCCTGCAACAAGCATGTCATCTACATGCAATAACAAGATAATATAACTTCTATTTTCTAGCCTCTTAAAATAAACATAGTGATCATAATGACATCTACTATAGCCTTGTTTTCTCATAATTCTGTCAAACTTCAAATACCATTGCCTTGGAGCTTGCTTTAGGCCATACAAGTTATTCTTCAACCTGCATACCAAATTCTCCTTTCATTTGACCTCATACCCATGTGGGTGTTGCATATAAATCTCTTCCTCCAAATATCCATGGAGAAAAGTTGTTTTTACATCCAACTTCTCAAGATGAAAATATTCTACCGCCACAAGACATAATGTAGTCCTAATTGAAGTCATTTTAAGAACAAGAGAAAATATTTCATCAAAATGTATACCTTTCTTTTGTGCAAACCCCTTTACAACAAGTCTAGCATTGTACCTTTTTTTGACTCCATATTCTTCCTTCAATATGTAAAACCATTTATTCTACATTTTTGTTTTTCCTCTAGGCAACTAAACCAAGTCCCAAGTATGGTTATTTACCAAGGAATCCATTTTATCTTTCATTCCTTTCTCCCACTTATTTTTAGTGTCTACATGCATTTTCTCTTCATAAATTTATGGCTCACCAGAATCAGTCATCAACAAATAATAAAATGAAGGAGTGTATCATTCAGGGGGCCTACTTAACCTAGTAGATATTATAAAAACACTTGTAGGAGTTTGAGGTACTTTTTGCTCCTGTTGTTGTACATTTTATTTTCTGGTACGTTTGGAGTTTCTTTTTCAGTGATCTCATCAAGCAATGTGTATTCTAGTTTTTCTTCTTCCTATTTCTTTCCCTACAATTGATCTTTGTACATGCCCTTCTCATTGAATATGACATCCTTAATCCTAATGATTTTGTGATTTTCATAATCCCATAAGCGATAACCAAAATCATTAACACCGTATCCAATAAAGGTATATTTCTTGTATTTTGCCTCAAGATTTGTTCTATTTTCTTTATCAATATGGACAAATGCTTCACAACTGAAAGTATTTAGAAATGAGTAATCAACATTTTTACCTGTCCATGCCTCCTTTGGAATGCCACCATCAAAATAACTTGAAGGCCCTCTATTTATTAAGTAAACACCAATATCTACAACATCTACCCAAATTTGTAAGGGAATCCCAAAATGCAATCTCATACTCCTTCCACATTCCATGATTGTCCTGCTCATCCTTTCTAACACACCATTTTCTTGTGGTTTTTCTAGAACTGTCTTCTCTCTACAAATCCCATGGTATGAAAAATAATCATTAAACTCTGTACTGCAGTATTCACCTCCATTGTCTTATCTGAGACACTTCAACCTTTTTCCTGTCTAATTCTCAACCAAATCTTTCCATTTCATAAAAACATCAAAACATCAGATTTTTGTCGAATGCAATAAACCTAAGTTTTTCTAGTTGCATCATTGTTGACGCTTGAATCCGTTAGGAACAAAATGACAACCTCACGAGGATGTAAATCCACCTGTGCTTTTATATAGGTGGTACTCCTCTTTATATTTTCTTGGGAATTCTAGATTTTTTGAATGTGGGACTTGATAGAAGCCCGTTGTAGTAATTCAAAGAAATATAAATATTGCAAGAAAATAAAAGGTTTTTTTTTTTTTTTTTT
>ML788733.1:1057965-1079996 GCA_009831015.1 Picea engelmannii
TCTCCATTATACATAGGTAATTCAAACTTAATATCAAGCTTTAAATGAGGCATATTAAGATCAACTTTTGTTTTTTGTTTTTCAAATGGAGAAGGAATAGAACCATCAAGAAAATATGGAGAAGTTGGTGGGGTTTTAGGGGGGTTCCTCACCACCTCCTTCTTTTTTATCTTCTGTATGAGATGGTCCACCTTGTTGACCTTTCTTTCGATCTTGATAGAGCTCCTCTACCATCGTTTAAATTCTCATGAAAGCTTTCAAAAATTCCTCTTCAGAAGGGATAGAAGAAGTTTCTTCTTCTCCTTTTGGTGAAGACATCCTTCCTCTTCTTGATCCAATCTCTGGATCAAACTCTTCAATTTCCCCTTCACCATGCTGAATCTTGGATCTTGTTAACATCAACTCACAAAAAAATGGTTAACCTCGCTCTGATACCAACTTGATCTAAAATTTAACATGATCTAAAATTCAAGATCTTTAACCATTATTTCCATGTGAGTTTTTTAACTGTTAACCACCTTTATAATGCAAAATTAAAGAACATCCATCAAGCACAAAAGCACATAAATATGTAAGCAAACCATCTATGAACAAGAATTGGTAATGGAGTTCACTAGAACCCCTGGCTACGTCTCTAGGCCACTTTCCAAATGGGAAGGCCGATAGATTAAGTATTCAAATGCTTACAAAGTGAGTTCTGAATTTTGTTTGTCATGTACTGTAACAGACTTCAATAACAACTGTTAGATGAAATTCTGAGACTTTTAAGTATGAACATGAATACCTTTCTGTATATATGAAAGATTCTATGAGCACTTTTTTGTCTAGATACCTGAATGCAAAAACTGAAGTTGGATCTGGAATCCTTGCGAAAAACCGAGACTTTTGAGTATAAGCTCGATATATTTCAGAAACTGGACTCAGAATGCCCTTCTTGGCACAATTCCCAAAATATGCCCCTGATCTGTATAGTCCATACGGCCTCGAGATGTGTGCAAATTCAGAACCACCTCGATCTGCATGCAAAACCACCTCGGTATGCATTCAAATTCACCTCGGTCTGCATGCAAATTCAGTTAGGCCACTATGGAGAACCACCTCGAGCTACGTGCCAATCTCTGCCTGCATCAAAACTCCCCCTCGAGATATGTGCCCATTGCTCATTTAAATAATGAGAAAAGAAACCAAAAAGGGGGTCGTGGCCATAGGCCACACACCTACCCAAATCCCACCAATATCGATAGTTTTTAACGTTAATCTTCCACCTCTTGCCACGTCTCATGGCGGTGGCGCATTGGTAGATGTGGTGGTTAGGGGGTGGAAGTCCCGGGGTCAAACCCGCAGGATTCTCCTCCCACACATAAGTGATTGGCTTGGCGTGATTTTGTTTAACATATGATATTTGGTTTAACATATGCTATATATATTTTATATGGTTTTATAATATGGCATGTATTATATGGTTTGGCGCTTATGGTTTGGATATCTGGCGCATTTATAACATATGGTTGATTTAATGGTTATATTATATGGACTTTGGTTATATGGCATGGTTTAATAACATTTACATACCAAGGGGGCCTTGGTGTTGGCAAGGTTGAGGGTTAAGCCCTTGACCACCCCCTTTTTTCCCAACCATAGGGTCATGGTGGCCTTATCCTAAGGTCTTGGGTTCAATTCCCATAGCCCCAAATTAATTTTTTTTTAACCATTTCTAACCATTTTTCACCATCTTTGATGAAACTTCAACTGTTGATATCTTTGTCATCTGTAGGTCGTTTTTTCCGAAACGAATGTCACCGGAAAGCTGCTGACGAGATCTTCCACTTTGTAAGCTTTAATTTGAATTTTGAATACTTTAACTTTATCGAATTTTGAGATGATCCACCTGGATCAGTATCTGGTAGAAACCAAGACGTGTTCACACTGTTGCTACAAAACATATAATGAGATACCTTAAGGGATGTTGTTTTAGTCTAGATTTATCCATGATCTCATGGAAGAGTAGGAAGCATTCCATCATTGCTTCCAGAACGATATAAGTGGAATACAATTTTGCATGTTCTGCCATTTGTGAATCCATATGGCTTCGAATGTTGTTCACAGATCTATTTGATCTAGAGATGGAAGCTACTGTGATCCTATGTGATAATCAAAGATATATAAAGATGATATGTTCCATGATGAGTCAAAGAACATAGAGATCCAGTATCACTTCATTCATGATATGATGCAGAGAGGAGCTTTAAAGCTCCAATATGTTAGCACGAATGAACAAGTTGTTGATGTGTTGACCAGGCCTCTATATCGTGTAAAGTTTGAGCACTTTCAAGATAAGCTTGGTGTAGTCCATAAGGAACTCTCTCAAAAGGGGGAGTAGTGTTTTGATGTCATCGTCATGATGATGATGTGCCAGCATAGTGCTATGATGCCAACTTAGTGCTATGATGCTAGCCTTGTGATGATGATGTACCAGCCTAGTGCTGTGATGCCAACCTTGTGTTGTGATGATGTTTCCAGTCTCATCCTGTGATGCCAGCTTCATGTTGATGATATTGTGTTGACAGTCTCATACTGTGATGCCAACTTCATGTTGTGATAATGTGTTTCCAACCTCACGATGTGATGCTATCTTTGTGTTGATGATGTGTTGCCAGCCTCACATTGTGATGCCAACTTCGTGATGATGATGTGTTTCCAGCCTCGAGCTGTGATGCCAACTTCTTGATGATGATGTTTTGTTTCCAACCTCGTGCTGTGATGCCAGCTTCATGCTAATGATATTGTGTAGCCAACTTCATGTTGTGATGCCAACCTCATGTTGAAGAATCTCATCCTAGTGCTGATGTTGATGATTCTCGAACCTTCATTTTGTGATGTTGTTGTTGTTGATGATGCTCCAGCCTTTGTGCTGTGATATTGTTGTTGTTGATGTTGTATCAACCTTGTGTTGTTATTGATGATGATGTATTAGTGTTATAATAATCCATGTTGATGTAGATGATGGTGATAATGCCACTTTAGTTTGTTGCTGAAGATAATGATGATAATGCCACTTCAGCTTCTTGCTGGAGATGATGATGATAATGCCACTTCATCATCTTGTTGAACATGATGATGTTGATGCCACTTCAGCTTCTTGCCGAAGATGATGATGTTACCTTAGCCTCATGCTAAATATACCGATGATATTAATTTAGCCTCATGCTAAAGATGATGATGATGTTACCTTAGCCTCATGCTGATGAGGATGATGATGTTACTCCAGCTCCATGCTGTGAACGATGATGATGAGAAAAAATTTCGATGATTTATAGATATGCAAGTCAATGTTCAAGATGCAGTTGATGATGTAGCCTTCTCTCTCTCTCGCTTGATGTTGTTGTAGAATACCCTTCTTGTTATGGGGGTGTGTTGAAATATTGTAACTGCAAAGAGTATTCTATTTTATTATTGATGTATTATTCATTAGATCAATCCCCTTTTATGGATTGATCATGTCGGTCATTGTAAATGACCAAATCCCCTTTTGCAGATTGGTCAAACTCTAATTGTAATATGCATAATGAGAATTCATCCCCTAGAATTAATTAAAGTGGTTATAACCACCCAGAAGGAGAAGTCGACCCTGCAAGTGAAAAGACACATCCTTTCAACACCTGCTAGATTGTATAAATAAAGGAGGCTAGTGCTTCATTTGTTCACTCACCCACTTGATCATCAGAGCACAAGTTTGGAGCTACAGTTGGAGAATAAGGAAGAGAGAGAGAGGCTCATTACTTGGAGAGGACTTTCTGTAATGTTTGGTTTATTCTCTTGGCATTGTATTGGCTATCTATATTAAGGAAGTTTTTGCTGGGTTTTCTCCCCCATGAGGGTTTCCCATGATAAATGATATGTTTCTTGTGATTGTGTCTTTCTAAGCAATCCTATCTATGCTATGGTTATCTAGTGAATTGAAAAGAAACCTAATAATAGCTTAAACTCTAACAAAACCAAGCACATTCAAACATTTAAAGAAAATAAACAAAATTTCTTCACATCCATCATAGTTTGACTAAATATTTCCAATCACATAAAAATAAAAAGAAGATGGTCCACACGCATAAGATAACTTTAACAGAGTGAACATGGGAAACTCAAATAAAGATAATGATAGATCAACCTCAAATACTTTGTATTCAAAACTCTGGGTTACAAAGTATAGTCGAGATTGTTCCCAAAGTAGCTCTCTTGAAATTGCATAAAAATATAGTCTGTTACATATTCTTTGAAATTTAAAATGCATTTGTCTTAAATACTAGGATTGGTAATCCCACGAACCATAAAGAAAATATACACAAGAATTAAAATTGTATAAGGAATATGGTGGGCGGTAAAAGAACAACAAGACACGGTAACAAGAAAAAATGAGTTATCCATCTTTGATTAAACCTTTCTAGTGAAAGAGGTGGAATAACTAGATGAAGGAATGGATAAAGAAAAGAAGGATTTGATCAACATAAACTTACTATGATGGTACATGATGTCTTCACTTGATTAATGGTGTCCTTTTATTGTGTTCTTTAATGGTTACATGAACCATCTCAACTATTTCTTGTCCCTCGGTGGCTAATTTGTATATAGCTTTCTTAAACCATTCTTCAATGTAACTTTTCATTGGTGCCACGTTGATTTCATGCTAGATTTTGATGTTGAACAACTCGCCCTCCAAGTCTCTTAGATCAAGGGAAATTCCATGTAATTCTTCTTCAATGTCTTGATTTTTCAGGGAGTAGTCCACTAGCCAATTGTCTATGTCTCCCTCATCACATTCAAGTATACTATAGAACTTTTCAACTGACAATCCTTTAAATATATCAACTTGCTCGTCAAATTGTTTCTTTGATAGGAACATCAAATTGAGGATCAATTTGGGATCTTGGACTTCGTTAGTGCTTCCAGCTAGGTCAACCTCCATTATACTTTTGAGTAGTTCTTCCCTCCTTGATATAGCTTGGATGCATGTTTAAACAATGTTATTTAAGTTTATTATCTTTTCTTTCCAGCACGTGTTCAACTATTTGATCTGACTTGGAGATGGAAGATCCTCCTCTCTTCTCCTTAATTATGTCATGTTGGAAACTTTAATACCAAAGGGTACCACAACATCAAGGTAAAAACCTTCTTCATTCCTTATTTTTCACATTACTTTTCTCAATAATTAATTTCTTGGATTCCCTGTCAAAGACAACACTCTGGAAAGAAAATAACTCTTCTTCATTGAAGGTCTCATTCTCAATGATTTCCAAAGACAGATTCTAGTGGGGTATGTTCCCTGATTGATCCAGTGGGGGAAACATTTTGTTTATGTCCTCCTATAGCTCCATATCTTCAAGGGAGAAGCTATTGATGTCACTCTCTATGCACTAGTCTTCTTTCTCTTGCACAACATTTTTCCTCTTATTTCTTAGAGGAAGCTTTTCTGAGCTCTTAATTTTTTCCAGAGAGGGATTCTTGTCTCCCCTACCGCCTAAACTATTGTTGGTAGATTTTCTATATGGGTGGGCCACTGGAGCATTTCTCCAAGATGTTTTAGTCTTAAGCGTAACAGTTGGGGACTGGGCACTCTTCTTTCTTGGATCCTTTCCTTTCTGCTTGTAAAATTCATTAGTATTGAATACCATTTCCAAGTCACCATCATTGTGAGTAGGAGCACATAAGTTATCATATTCTTCTTCACTTAGAACAATATGGATAAATGAATTGTAGAATCCCACTGCTAGCGCATGTTCCACAAAATTTTTGTTAGGGTCAAACCCTTTTATCTTTTCAGCATATTTGAGAATCAGATTATGGAAGTGGTTTGCAAATTCAACGATTTTGTTTATATTTCTAAATATAAATTCCTTAATTTTCCAAGGCAAGGGTATGAATTTCTTTTTTCGTTTCTCATGAAAAAAGTGCATCCATAAATTATATTGCCTTGTGACTTCTATAATAAACATTCTATCAGATATATGGCATGGAAGAAAGGAGGGATTTTCCTTAGAACCGAAAATCATGATAAAATTGTAATTTTCATTTGCTCCAACGTCCCCTTTTTATCCAGGAATTTACTTGCCTAGTCGGATATTATGGGGGTATCTTTTCCAAACAACAATCCTTTAAAAAAAAGAAAAAATCATTGAAAAATTCATAAAAATGCAAAGAAGCTTTGTGTCTCCATAATGCTTGGTACCAGAAAGTAACTGGGTCAAATTCATAGTTCACCCTCTTATAGATAGACAATTTAGGAAATTGACAGCAATATGATATCACAAACACCAAATAATAATCCATAAAGAATTTCTTATTTTGTTTGTACTATGACAATTGGGAAGAGATTTCAATGGAAATCAGTTTCCCCCATTCGAAAATGTCTTTCTTTTTTACAGTAAAATATAAGATATAAAGCCCCCGGGGGGGCATCTCAATTGGAAAGTGCCGTGAAAATGAAGTTACATGAGGTTTTGAGTTCAACTCCCCCCGACTTACAATGTGTGCTGCGTATGGGGCCTCGTGGGCACACCTGGAGGTTATAGTGGTAGCAGTTGGATAACACGGCCACGTGTAACGCGAGCACATGCCCAACTAGTTGTTGATTCCTCCAGACATAATATATATATATATATATATATATATATATATATATATATATATATAAAGAATCATACGGGAAATTCTAGCAATACTTTCTTGGTTTGTCACCCTGGTGAATAACCAAGCAATTTCCTAAAAGGGGTTTTTGAAAGAGTTAACTTGCAACCATGTAATATCTTCAAGGATGGCTGCAATATTCGCCAAGAACTCATGAAAGAGGTCTAGGCCATTGTCATTCTTTTTGAGGAAATCCCTATAATCCTCTCTTTTGAAAGTAAGTGTTGGTTTAGGGAGTTTCAACATCTTACGAACACTTGAGGTGAAAGAGAGATGGGAGAATGGTATTGAAGTTGAATAATCTACTGACTTGGTATATATTTCTCAATGCACCATGAAAACAGTTTCTTGTAGTCAAAAACCTTAAGGACACACCCTACATGAGAAATTTCGGACATCTAGATCACTTCTTTCTGAGCAGAAGGGGATGAATACTAAGAATATGCTCTAGACCACTAAAATGTCTAGTCCTCACTCCCAAAAATCTTCAAAGTATCGTTGTATAAATTTTGTCGATTTGTTGCGGCCATAAGTTGATGAGAGTGTTCCTTTAATCTAGATAATATTTGCAATGGGCACTTGAGAGAGATAAAAATAATACAATCTTCATCAAATCATGATTTAATGTAGTTTAATGAAAAAATCTCCTTGAGCCCTTCTCTTATTAGTGATGATATTTACAGAACCTGCATGATAAGTTAGTAGCATTAAACACTTCTTAAATGCATATCAGGAAAAGCCCGAGGATGGTGGGGAAGGATGAGAGCAATTAGGATTTGGGAATTTTTGTGAACCCACCAACCCAGGAACCTGCGGTTGTGAAAGGTCGAAAATAGGCTAAGTGTTGTAATGCGGTTGGTTGGACTCAATATAAGAGAGATGAGATACTTAGGAGCTTGGTGAGTTTGATGGTCATAATGTAGATCACATATCTTTGGGTGCAAAATGGATATCAAAGAACTTGGAATATTAAATCTTGAACCCGTGAACCCATGACTATAGAAATGGTTAAGTATAGAATAACACGGTGGTTGGTAAGACTCATGACATGGGAATATGGATGGAAGTGATAACCCATGAGTCTGCCAACCTACGAACCCACCATTCTAAAAAGAAAAATGACTAAGTATAGTAACTAGAAAGGGAGAATAAAAGGGAGAAAAGAAAAGGGGAATTCAGGTAAGAATATAAGAGAGAAAAGAAATGGAAAAAAATAAGTTGGGAATATAGAAAGGGGAGGGAAACTCGGAAGCCGAAAATGTTCTCAACAAATGGCTCCAACTGTGGGATGATAACCCCATGTGGGTTGTCAAGAATCTAGAATCTTTATGACTAGGTGCTTCAGTCCATTCGGCTATGGAGTCGAAGTAAGAATATACAAATTGAAAAATAAAATTATGTACAATGAGAATGAGAAAGTATTAAGTGAAGAAACCTTTCAAATGTTGCCCATTGATAGGAAATATTAATATTTTACCCTTCATGTCCTGGAGCATATAAGAGTTAAAACCCATGATGTTTTCAACAATGTATGGTCCAATCCAGAGTGCTTCAAACTTTGTATGCATCGATGGTTTCTCCTTGGCCTTGTTCCATAGTAACCGTAGTTCTCCCTTCTAAAAATTATTTACAGTTGCACTTTGATCAAAATTTCTTTTGATACTTTGATGTCTCTAAGAAGTTTGATTCATGTCTTTTCTTCGTTGTTATTCCAACTTCAACAACTAGTTGTTCCTCCTTTGGATAGGTGAATTGTCTTTTGTATCTTCTTTATTAACCATGAAAGTCAAGGCATTGAGTTTGAGGATAATTGGAATTTTCATTTCTTTCCCATAAACCAATGTATATGGGGACATCACAGTGTTGTCCTTTGGATTTGTTCTTCTTGCCCATAATGCGTCAGTCATCTTCAGATGCCAATTCATTTGGTTCTTGTTAATATTTTTCTTTAATATCTGAATGAGTGTCTTATTTGTGGATTCTGCAAGACCATTGCCTTGTGGATAATAATTTGATGATTGACCCATGATAATTCCATATTCTCCACAAAACTCTGTAATCTTAAACTTCATGAAAATTGAACCATTATCGGTGATAAATTTATCTGGAACACCAAATCTTGACAAAATATTATCTTTGAGGAACTTAATTAACTCTTCAAAATCATATTTCTTTAACACCACTGATTTTGGCCATTTCGAGAAATAATTTGCAGCAGTGAGAATGTTCATATGTCCCTTTCTTGAATTTGGATTAATTGGCCTGACAACATCAAGTCCCCATTGTGAAAATGGTTGTTTTACAATTATGGGATGTAAAGGCATCACTGATCTCTTAATTTTTCCTGAAAAATGATGGCATGATACACACTTCCTTATTGTGGCATATGAGTATCTGAAAATTGATGGCCAATAGAACCCAACTCTTATTATCTTGTGGGTGGTGGTGGTAGGTGCAAAGTGTCCACCACATATTCCTTCATGGAATTCTCTCATTAGTTCTTGGGATTGGTTTTCATCAACACATATTAGTAGTATCAGGCATAGAAGGTCAGAATGCTCTTTCTACTTGAAAACATGTTTTTCTTTGGATATGATATGGTTTTGACAATGAGGCCACCAAGGCCAATGAATCTGCCTTATGATTCTTGTGCCTTGGAATGAAAGAAATGTTGAAGGAGCTGAAATATTCCATCAATTCGTTAACTCTTTTGAAATATAACTTGAGTCTTTCCTTTTTGATTTTATACGTATGGGTGACCTGATTAATCACTAACTTAGAGTCACCAGTCACAATTAGATGTTCTATTTTCATTTATTGTTCAAGGATCATCCCCTAAATAAAGGCTTCATATTCTGCCTCATTATTAGTACAAGAAAATTCTAGTCTAATAGCATGTGGATGCACAATCTTATTTGGAATTATAATAGTAATTCTTATTCCACTCCTGGAGTTTGAAAAATCTCCATTGAATGACATCCTCCAATAGCCTTCGAACAAACATTCTTGATTCGTCGTGTCTTCAACTTGCTTTAGGCTGTCATTATGTTCCATGTCTATGACAGAATAGTTTCCAATCCTAACATCTATACAATATTCCATTTATCCGTTTTCCTTCTTCTTGAAAGAGAATGGTTTTCTAGGTTCACGGGGCACCTTAATCATTGCTCCTTCTTTTCCTGGCAACATCATACAACTTCCATTGTTCATTGTATATCCCCTGATCATGGATGCCAAATCTCTTCCCAGCAAAACTCCATATGCTGGAGGAAGGTATACCACAATAATATTAAAAATTGTAATGATGTGGGGGGTTTCCATGATCCAAGCATAAAAGTCCTTGATTTGTCCATAAGCTAGCACTTTTCTAGAATAAATTGCATATACACTTTCACCAGTTTTGTAATTCTTGGTGCAACTCATGCCCAATGCATCGATGACCTCCCGTGGCATGATATTATTTGTCGTGCCAGTGTCAACTAAACAATCATGTAGTGCAACATCATGCTTTTCATTTGAAATGTAGAAAGGATGAATTTTACCTCTCATCTTGGAAGTTGAATGGATCTGGCTTTGTTTTGGACTAGAAATAACAACTTCTTTTCTTTCAGATGGATTGTCCAACAACTTCAAAATGTTTTCCCTTTGTTGGGGGATCTTCACCACTTCTGTAAAGGGTAGAGTTATCCTTAATTTACTTGAGTCCTCTATGACATTATATTTCATCTGAGTGGAGTTTGACGTCAGGTGCTGCCTTTTAATTCCAACACTATCTGTCACTTTCTCATTCGCTCTTTTCTCATTTTTTTTTCTTTATATTTTTGGTTTTCTTTTTCAGAGTCATTCTTATTCTTGGATCTATTTACAAATCCTCTTCTCTAGGCGACATTTTCTTGCAAGTTAGGTTCATTGTCACCTTCTTCAAATATATACATGGATGTATTTCATTCGTCCATCTGCACAGTTTCAGAACTTTCATCATGTGAGTAATAATTCTCTTGCTCAATTATTTTCTCATTATACACATCATCCAGAACAACTACATTGGGAGTAGGCTTCCTGGGAACCCTTGGTCTTTGCGGATTATCAGTGTTTTCAAACCTCACTCTGTTTTCTTGGGGAGGGTTCATTCTTTTCTCTGGGACTGACATTCTTGGATTTTCAACATAATTATCTCCCCTTCTTAGTTTGGTTATCTTATTCTGCATTTTTTTGATAGTTCTATTCATATGTGTGATTTCAATCCTTTGCTTAGTTTCTTGTGCCTTCATGGGGTCAACCTTTACATATGGTATGGTTCCCATAAAAACTCCTCCTCCCATTGTTTTGTTTTGAGTTGGTCATGGCTTGAATTATTTGTTCTTTCTTGAACTAGAAGCTCCTTGAATATCAATAATTAATCCTCCCAGCTGCCTTTGTACTTTTCCCAGTATAATGTTGGGGTCAACACCCATTTCAATCATAATTTCTTCCATCTCAGTGGATTTCATTATTGCCTTCTCCAAGGTATCCATTTGGGATGTTCTGATAGCATATTTCACATGAGGGGGCATTGCATTCTTATAACAATTGAGAATGAATAGGTTATTCGGTCTTTTATCTTATGGAATCTTACTCAAGGTTTTATTGAACCTGAGATTAAAATATCATATCCTTTCATTCTTCCTCAAACCAATCTAGGTGAATTCAGTGAGAAGGGTATGATAAGAAATTGGAGGGGAGAAAATAGTCATGAACATGGCTACGAGGTCATTAAATGAGMAAATTGATCTACTGGGCAATGTCTTATACCATTCATACACTCTTCCTGATAAGGTTTGCAAAAATAACCTTACCATGACATCGTCATACTCAACACGGTGAAAATCACAAACATTAATAAATAAGTGCAGGTTCCTCTTTACATCGATTGCTCTATCTCCAGAAAATTCCTTTAGGGTGCCCTTAGGGAGAATAGGGAGATCATGTTGCTCACTTAGCATATTCAAAGGAGAATCTCTTATTCTTGTTCTATTTTCAAACCTTAGGTTTTCTTGATTTTTTGCAGCATCTATTCCACCTCCTTGTCTCTCCTCATGATGTTGGTCTCAAGGTTGTTCATTTCTTTTTTCCATATTCGGAGAGATTCTGGGAATATGATTTTCACTTATAAGAATAATGAGTTGCTTACTTTTTCTTATAGTAATGGTTCCCTTGTATTCGTCCAGCTTCAATCCTGACCTTGTTCTTGTGTTGCTCTAGCTAGTGGTTGGTTTCTTCGGTCTTGTCATTCATCTCTCCTCTGTCTCCGGAGGATTTCTCTTTCCTCTTCTTGGACTAATATCTTCCATGACAGTTCTAACTCTTCTTGGGTCTTGACTGTTGTTATTACCAGATTGTATAAATAGTTTAAAATACTTCGTTGATCTTTCAATCCAATTTCTAAGAGGGATTAATCAGCCTGGGGAAAAGTCATATATTTTTCAAAAATGCTAGACCAGGTTCCAAATTTTAGTTCATTCCCTAGTATGGTCGCCAAAAATGTTGACACTTGAATACATTAGGACCAAAACAAAAACCTCACAAGGATGTAAATCCACCTGCGTTTTTATAGAGGTGGTACTCCTCTTTATATTTTATTTAGAATTCTATATTTTCATAATGTGGGACTTGGTAGAAGCACATTGTAGTAATTCAAAGAAATATAAATATTGCAAGAAAAAAAAGGAAAATATTTTGTTTTCTGTTAAAAGAAAGTTCCCGGTAAAGGACCAGGAACTTAGCACATTCACACATTTAAAGCAATTAAGAAAAATTTCCTCACATCCATCATAGTTTGACTAAATATTTATGATCACATAAAAATAAAAAGAAGATGGTCTACATGCATAAGAGAACTTTAACATAGTGAACATGGGCAACTCAAATAAAGATAATGATAGATCAACCTCAAATAGTTTGTATTCAAAACTTCGGGTTACAAAGTACAGTCTAGATTGTTTCCGAAGTAGCTCTCTTGAAATTTCTAAAAATATATAGTTTGTTGCATATTATCTGAAATTTAAAATGCGTTTGTATTAAAGACTGGGATTGGGGCTCCTACGGACCATAAAGAAAATATACAAAAGAATTAATTTTGTAGAAGGAAGATGGTAGGCGGTAAAAGAACAACAAGACCTGGTAAGAAGAAAAAAGGAGTTATCAGTCTTCGGTTAAACCTTTCTAGTGAAAGAGGTGGAATAACTAGATGAAGGACATGATAAAGAAAAGAAGGATGTGATTAGTGTAAACTTACTATGATGGTCTCTCATGTCTTCACTTACTTGCTGGTGTCCTTTTATTGTCTTCATTAATGGTTACAGGAACCTTCTCAACTATTTCTTTCCCCTCGGTGGTCAATTTATCGATAGCTTTATTAAAAAATTCTTCAATATAAATTTTCATTGGTGCCACATTGATTTCATGCTGGATTTTTATGTTGAACAATTTGCCCTCCAAGTCTCTCAGATCAAGGGAAATGACATGTAATTCTTCTTCAATGTCCTGATTTTTCACGAAGTAGACCACTATCCAATTGTCTATTTTGTCCTCATGATATTCAAGTATACAATAGAACTTTTCAACTGAAAATCATTTAAATATATCAACTTTCTCCTCAAACTATTTCTTTGTTAGGAACAACTAATTGAGGATCAATTTGGGATCTTGGAATTCGTTAGTACTTCAAGCTAGGTCCACCTCCACGAGCCTTTGAATAGTTATTCCCTCCTTGATATAGCCTGGCTACATGTTTGAACAATGTTATTTAAGTTTTTTATCTTTTCTTTCCAACACACGTTCAACTATTTGATCCGTCTTGGGGAGGGAAGATACTATTTTATCTTCATGCTCCCATGTTGTGTCCTCGGGACCATACCAGGTCCACTAAACTTTTACAAGCCCTATGGATCGATTCCGAAGATGCTTGATTTTTCGATCCAGTATACACACCAGATGGACTTGAAAAATGATTTCTTTATCCACCTGAATCACATTCCAATCAATAACATGATTAGCATCAGGTACATATTTCTTAAGTAATGACACATGAAATACATTATGTATAAACATGCATGTAGGCAATGCAAGCCTATATGCTACTGGACCAATCCTCTCTAGGATTTCAAACGACCCACAATACTGAGTTGCCAACTTTGAACAATTTCCCAACTTCAGGGAACTTATGTTGGTCTTCACTCTCAAGAATACATGATCCCCAACTTTAAATTCCCTGTGAGTTATGTTCTTACCAGCATAACTTTTCTTCCTGTCTTGGGAAGCCTTCAAATTATTCTTAATCTTCAACATTTGTTCTTCCATTTTCTTGAGCAACTCTAGCCCAAACACTACCCTATCATCTAGGTTGTCATGACTTACTGGGGTGTTGCACTTTTTTCCATAAAGTGCTTCAAATGGGCTCATCTTCAGGGCTGCTTGATACCCATTGTTGTAGGTAAATTCTACCAAGTGTAGATAATCTTCCCATTTAGATGGTTTTTCCATCACATACATTCTTAGCATATCTTCTATCACTAGGTTCACCCTCTCTATCTTCCCATCAGACTCAGGATGATAAGTAGTGTTGAAGTTCAAATTTGTTTCAAACCCTTTGAATAATCCCTTCCAAAATTTTCATGTAAACTTTAGGTCTCTATCAAACACAATTGTCTTGGGTATGCCATGCAAGTGTGCTACTTCCTTCATATAAATATCAACAACATTAGTTTATTTACGAGTAGTCTTCATAAGAATGAACTGGATAGCTTTAGTAAGCTTGTCCACCACTACCCTGATTGCATCATGTTTCTTGCTCATTCTGGGAAATCCCATGATGAAATCCATTGTTACCACTTCCCATTTCCACTTAGGAATGGCTAATGGTTGTAGTAACCTAGCCGGGTGTCTATGCTCAACCTTTACCCTTTGACAGTCCAAGCATTTAACAATAAAATTAGCAATCTCCCTCTTCATGCCTGGACAATAATATTGGCTTTTAACTGCTGAAATTGTTTTCTAATATCCTGAGTTTCTTGCATAAGGTACATTGTGCATTTCTTTTAAAATTGCAGTCCTCAATTCAGAAGAGTTGGGTACATACACTTTGTTTCTGTACATGAAGATTCCATCAATTCCCAATTCATAATCCTCAACCTTCTACTGCATTTTACCTTGTTGCAATCTTGTTACTAATTCCATGTACTGCAAATCTGATTTTGAAGCCTCTACAAATATTTCTTTCAAATCTGATTGGTACATGCTAATGGCTATAGCATGCAACTCATGCACTCTTCTGCTAAGTGCATCAGCCAATTTGTTCTCCTTCCCGTTGATATGATTTATATCAAAGTCATATTCACTGAAAAAATCTAACCATCTTCTTTTCCTAGAATTTAGAGTTGGTTGATCAAACAAATACTTCATACCATTATGGTATGTCCTCAACTCAAACCTCTTTCCTAGGTGGTAGTGCCTTCACTTCTTCAAGTCATGCACTATGGTTGCCAACTCCAAATTATGAGTGGCATAGATCCTTTCATGCTCCTTCAACTTCCTTGATTCATAACATACAACAAACCCGTTTTGATGGAGGACTCCACCCAGTCCTTCTTTACATGCATCTGTGCATACAATGAAGTCTTCATTTGGATTTGTAATCCTCAGAATTGGAGCACTGGTTAACGATTGTTTTAATTGTTGGAAGCTTCTTTCACATTCTTCTGTCCACTGAAATCTCTTCCTCTTCCTTTGCAAGGAAGTGTTGGGGTGATCTATTCTTGAAAACCCTGCAATGCACCTTTTGTAATAGCCATCTAGATCCATGAAGGATCTAAATTCTTTCACATTCTTTGGCATTGACCATTCTCTAATGGCTTATATCTTTTCAGGGTCCACTGCTATCCCATCCTCAAATATGATATGCCCCAAATAGTGAATCATGTTTTGATAAAATGAGCACTTGCTCAATTTGGCATACAACTGATGTTCTCTTAGCACTTGAAACACCATCCTCAAATGATGCTCATGTTGTTCTTCCGAGTTGGAATATACAATAATGTCAACCAGAAAAACAATGACAAACTTGTCTAAATATTCCCGGAAAACACCATTCATTAAGCACATAAAAACAAATGGTTCATTTGACAACCCAAATGGCACCACTGTAAACTCATAATGACCATAGCTTGTCCTGAAGGCGGTCTTGCTGATATCTTCCTCTTTAATCCTTACCTGATGATATCCTGAACTAAAATCTATCTTTGAAAATATCTTTGCATCCTTCAATTGATCAAAGAGATAATCAATCCTTGGTAGAGGATACTTGTTCTTTATAGTTACTTTATTCAACTGTCTGAAGTCGATGACAATATCAATGTCCCATATTTCTTCTTCAAAAAAAAGACTGGGGAACCCCAAGGTGACACACTTGGGTGTATATACCCCTTCTTCAGAAGTTCTTCAAGCTGCATTTGCAATTCCTTTAGCTCTATTGTACTCATTCTATAAGGAGTCTTTGATACTAGAGCTTATCCAAGCATCAAATTAATAGAGAAATCAATATCTCTCTTTGGAGGTAGTCCTGGTACCTCCCTGAACACATCCTAAAAATATTCCAGGATTGCATGATCCTCCAGATTTGGCACCTTATCCTTAAATTCTTCCTCCATATGGGTTGTAAATATTTGACATCCTTTCCTGTAGTACTTCTTCAACTGCATTGTTGATATTTCTCAGACAGTAACTACCCTGGGAATTCATTGGAATGTTCTATGATTTCCTTCTTGATATAGGAAAATGAATGCCTATTTATGATAGTCTAATATGGCATGGTGTTGGTCTAACCAATTCACACCAATTAGGAAATCATAACATCCTAAAGGCAAGATGTTCAAATATGCCCTTGTGCTCAGTCCATTCATGTCCATAAGACATGACCTAACCATCTCATTGACTTTTATTTTGGCTCCAGTATCCAGCTGCACCAACCAAGATTTTCCATGCTTGTTTCTTGGAAACTGCAAACTTTCCACCATCTTAGGATCTATATAACTATGACTAGCTCCTGAATCAATTAAAATAGTAATGGTTTGGTTGTTGATCATACCTTCTACTTCAATCATATGTGATTGATACTCTGCTTTCTTGTTGTCCAAGGCTACATAGATCCTTGGTATATTTTCCCCCATGTCCCCCACTGTTTCATCTCACTAAACATTGTTAACAACTCACTCTTTGTCACTTCTGTGGGGAAAATCTCTAAACATATGATCACCTTTACAACCCGAACATTGAATAGGTGGTTGCCTTGGCCTTTGACCAACTATCTCAATCGTTTTGGGTACTCTAGAATTTGTTTGTCCCTGAGGATTATTTTTGAAGAATGGTGGCTTAATTCCCTTCTCCCTCTGATCCATCTTGAATTTATTCTTTTCTTCCCAAACTTTTTGGAAAGTTGGCCTTGCTTTTTTCTGATCATACAGGCACTTAGCTCACCTTATGGTCTCCTCCAATGTTTTGGGATCTTCATATTGTATTTTGTCACTTATGGAAGATGGAAACCCACTCAAGTACCTTTGAATCTTGTCTGTCTCATCCTTGATGAAAGAGAAATACTTCAACAATTCTAAAAGCTTTCTCTCATATTCATCAATGGACATACTTCCCAACTTGAGTTTAAAGAACTCTTTCATTTTATTATCATAGTAACTCTTAGTAAAGTATTTATTTTCAAAATACTTCTTGAATTCCATCCAAGTAACATGTTTCTCTTTAATGTGTTGCACTTGCAAAAGCTGATCCCACCACATGGATGCCTTACCTTTGAGTTGATAGACGACAATTCTTCCCTTTGCATGAGAAGAATAATAATGCAATTGAAAAGACTTTCTCATGCCCAGTAGCCATGTCTCTGCATCTTCATCCTTCTTGTGCTCCCCATCAAACATATGACGTTTGATTTTTTTCATTTCTCCTCATAGCTCATCCTCCCCAAACCTCTTATGCTTCCTAATAGGGGATACAATTGAGTTGTTGTGTACTCTCTTATTGGAATGCCTCAGGGAGTGTTGGTGATGTCTACTATCACTTTTTGTTCTTCTGTGACTTCCTGATTTTCTTGAGTCACTCTCCCTATCCAATTTATTTTCTATTATGTCCAGGCTCTGTATCAACTTTATGTTGAATTCTCGTTGTTTCTCCCTAGATTTCATGAGTTTTTGTTATTTGCTTAGTGATTTTGGACATCTTTCTGCAACTTTTCAATGATTTTCATCATGTTTCCTTCTTTATCTATCTCTTCTCCATGCCCATTGGATTTTGATCCTTGAACTCCTAAATGGACATCCATTCCTCTAAATTCATGTTCCACACTATAAGCACATTGTGCCTCCCCTATTTCTCTTCACTATGCGACAACTCGGTTCGGTTCTGACAATTGTTAATTCTGCAAAATGTGCAATCAACCAAATTTTGTCAGGCTAATAGACTTTTAAAAGAAAATTCCAAAATAAACCAATATGATTCAATAAAAGCAATATTAGATTCCATTTCGGGTCTTGGTTGGTCAACAACCCCTCGGTCTTCTATCTCTAAGCCTCACTCTATTCTGCAACAAATTTTCGGGCGTTAGTGCCTTTTCTTTTGCCCTTGGTTCGCATGGGACTATGACTGTGACTGAGTGCTAATGATTTCGGCACTTATCCGGAGTGTTGAAACTTCAGGCTATGGATCTTCGAAGGTTTCCCTTTTTCCATGCGTCCCAACATCATAGAACAACGAAGTGTAGAATGCACGAAGAATGACGGATCTACGGTCCACATCCTTCATACACCATTTCTTCTAGAGTGTAAAGTCTCTGGACTTCATGATCTGGCATCACGCATCCACTGGGGCCCACAGTTTTGTGCTCGAACTAATAAATGTTGAAAATGTCACATCAAATTTAATACTTTTCGAATTGTTGGGACATGGGTTGGTTGTTTTGGAGTAACCCACCGATCGTTCTGCAATTGTCCCCATGCTAACACGTACCCCTTCGGGGAAACCATGGTTTGGATTGCGGGACCACCTTGTAGAATTATCAGCCGCACATCTTTGATCTCCTTAATGCCACCTGACCATCGATCTTGATAGATCATGACCAAAGTTAATGTGGGCTTGATCCAGCTAAATTATTCTCCAATTTTAACTACCTTGTGCCACCTCCAGGAGTGCCACATGGAAGGACACACGAAGGTGACACGTGGTCCAATCAGGTGGGTGATATATGTCACATTCTAACTGTATTTATATATGACAAAGTTTCTTAACTCACTGACAGGTGGCACACATCCCATGTGTCCATGTCATCCCTAGTGACGTCAGCAGGCCACGTCACTTCGGGACTTCGGGCTTCGGGATATTTCACCTTAGCATACCTCGTTTCTCCCAAACGTCGAATTCCCAAAGAAGTCAATCTTCTGACATGCATCTCCTTCGACGAACGGTCCATATTGTATTTGGACTTCGAGACTTCAGAGCTTCAGTCTTTGAAACTTCAAGAGTTTCACTCTATTCACAACTTGTTTCTCTCGAATGTTGTATTTCTGAATAAGCTAACTTGCCAACACGTGTTCCTTCCTTGGATCAAGGGACAAAAATTGCACGAAGTTCGCTCTGTCTTCTTTATAGGTGACCGAGAGTTGTGACCTCAACTTAAACTTTGGGTGCTTATCTCACTTTGCAATATCGATAGTCGTTTTTTAAAGAGTCATGAAGATCAATGACTAGGAGTGATTGCAGAAACTCAACTTTCTCATGCTTCAATTTCCTTCCTGATCTCTGCAATGCAAAGATGCTCATCCATGGTGGAATCGATATTCACCATTGATCTGTTGATTGAGCAAGATCAATGATCTTGAGGGATTGTGGGGTCTCAACTTACTCTCACTTTAATTTCCTTCCCTATCTCCGCAATGGATCCCCATCATCGATCTAACGATCATGACTTAATCTTCGCTTAATCTAACAACTTATCATTCTCTCGCCCAGATCTAACGACCCAACACCACAAATGTTGTGATTTATTTCTCTATGACCATGTATTAAACTTGTTACACCTCCTGTGTTTCCAAACATAGTCCAAGTATTCTTTCAATGCCCTTTTGGCACTCTGTACCTCAAAATTCTCTGGAATTTCTTCACTAAATTTCTCGTTCATGGCCCATCCAGGTTCTGGGTAGAAACCATGGGCTCTGAACCTGAGTTTTGTCCATTTCAACAATAATTATTTTTCAAAACTTTTTCTTCAGCTTCCACTAACATGGTTAATCCAGGCTCAGTGTTGAAACCATGGCTCTGATACCATTTTGTAACGTCCCCGGCCACCAACAGGCTAGACAATGGAACTTAGCTCTAATACCATTTTGTAACTTTATATGCACGCATATCTAACAAAATTAACATTTACAACATTCTTTTCATGCCACTTATTCATGCGGAAATAATCTTTAAAACATACTGACAATATATTCTAACCATACGTATATCAACAAGGAAATAACAGTAAGCCTACACACACAACATAGCTAATAAATCCAGGCATTACTCATTAAGTTATAACACATGTACAATTACATCTCCCAACAAGAGGGAGAAGACTATGATGAGACACTTACTCCAGTAATTGAATAAATAGTTCCAATATTTATGAAGACAACCAGAACAACCACGATTCATATATAGTATGAGATGCAGGGGGAGAAATCCCCACATTTAAAATTGAGTGGCAGTTGGTGCATTAGATTAGTTGTGTCATGGAGACATGAATACAATAAAATATAGAGTCACCTCCATGAAATAAGAAGAACTACCTTCAATATAAGTTATTGAGCCACTCTAAGTTTCAGATGAAGTTGTTGTTGTGATGAAGTAAAGAAGTTACTCATAGATTTCAGTAGCCACAGTGAGAATGAAGCAATCATTATCAAGCTTCAGAGAAGCTGCAAGTGTAGATTCCCAGTTCTAGAAGGAACAATTGTAGAAAGAGGAGAGGACATACTCTTAGGAAGCGAGACAAATAGTGCCTTGCAAAGAGCACATAGAGCTAGCATATGATTGTGCAGATTGAGTTGCAACTGAGTAAGTGTACCAGATTGGTACAACGTAATGAGAAAATTTGATTTGAATATTGAAGATAAAAAGACTCATGTTTTTCGGTTGGAGAAATCTCTATACATGTTGAAGCAAGCTCCTAGAGCTTGGTACAAAAGAATTGACAGTTTCCTGACGAGCTTGGGCTTTACCAAGAGTAAAGTTGTTTCTAACCTTTATCTTAAGGTTATGAATGATGATCCAGTGATGTTACTACTATATGAAGATGATGCATTCTTGACAAGATGAAGAAAATCTCATCACAGATTGCAAAACAAAATCGCTACGAAACATTTTCACCATCTTTGACGAAACTTCAACTGCTGATATCTTTGTCATCTGTAGGCCATTTGTTCCGAAACGAATGCCGCCACCGGAAAGCTACTGACGAGCTCTTCCACTTTGTAAGATTTACTTTGCATTTTGAATACTTTAACTCTATTTAATTTTGAGATGATCCACCTGGATCAAACCTTCCCATTGGAAAGATTTTTGGCCACAAAAAGTATGAAATTATTCAGAAAATAAGTGAGGACATGTTTGTCTCACTTGTCCTATATCACCTATCCATTCTTCCTGGAATCTGTACATCTAACTCAACAATACAACAATCAACACGACATTGACATTGTTAAGTACATTAATCACATTCTTAATCACATCTTCATTCAACATTGTCAGACCCAACCACATACTGCTGATGAGTAATAAGCTGAATATAAACATTGAACATGTGAAAGAGAGTGTACCTGAACCATGCCGACTTTTAACCATAGAAACACTATCAACCAAAACAGGTGCATTGTAGTGAAATGACACTTCCTTTTCATGCTTAGGATTCTTTTCTTCCTTACATTGTCTAAACATAAGTGCCAAATTCCGACTTGCATTAACAACCCTTTTTAATTATTGTTTAGTGCCCAATGATTTGTCATTTTTGAATGAATGTGAATGCACTATGTACTCAATTCCTTATTTAAACAAGTGATACTGATTATGTTCTTGATATAAGATCACTTTTTGATCATATAAGTACAGACTTCCCAACACAATTCCACAGATATGTAGTGGGACCACATCAAATTCAACCTCATCTACAAACTTAGATGTAATTGCAAACTTTAGATCACATTGTTGTGTTACTTGTAATCTTTTATCTTTGCATACCCAACCTAATGGATAAGGTTTCTTGTGTGGTTTTGTTGCTA
>ML788734.1:34913-134770 GCA_009831015.1 Picea engelmannii
CTCTGGATTCTGATGCAAGTCTCGTGAGGAGCTTGCTATGTATACAGGTTCCATTGTATTTCATTACATGTTGTATCTCTTGCTTTAATCACATTATATAGACAGATATCCCAAACTGGTTTTCCCCGGGGGGGTTTTATCCATGGTCATGTTGACCAAAAATACATGTGTCAAATTTATGCATGCTTAGAAGTGTAGTTCAGCATTTTAGAGTTTCAAGATCTAGAGGTAGTGTTATGTGTTTAAAGTTATATTGCATGTGCTAATATTGTGACAAGAAAACACTTGCAAGGGCACCTTAAAAGAACACTTAACCTATAAAATATTGAGCAAAAAGTACATGACTGTTTGCTGTCCTAAAACAGCAAAAGAAGACAGCCAAACAGTTGAAACTTAGAGCCATACTAAGGTCAAGGACAGACCTTAGATGGCAGCCTCATAGGACCTCAGAATTTCAACAGTATGCAGGTGAAAGAAGATAACTTGGTGGAGAACCTCCAGTGCACAGCAGAAGCGTGGTGAAGATTTTCTATAACAGAGATAGTGTATCAGAATGTTACTCAAAAAATCAGGATGATGGATTGCCAATCCATGACAAAGATCTCATGATGACAGAAGAAGTTCCACATGGATATGTTTCAGTTTAAACCCTTGCCACGATGTTGTGAGCTAGCAGGAACCAAGAGGAATCCAACAATGATATACTTTATTGATCAAGAGCTACATGAAGCCTTCAGAGAAAACCAATGTTCCAGACCGAAGTACATTTGAAATCAAGCATTACATTATGAAGTCTAGAAAGGAGAAAATGGTTCTCCAATACATGTCTCCACATATAAGCAGATAAGCAGGCATTTTGGTAAAGCTTCTGTCCAAAATGAAATAGTTTGCGTACTCAAGCTAGAGCTCGTGGAGACGACTTCCCTATTGAAAAAGGAAGAGATGACTCCCAGGTTGGGAGGGAGCACTAATGTGTATTGCTTTATGGACAATCATTCTTTAGTTCGAAAAATGGTCTAGGATGAGCAGTTCCTTTTCCAATTCGGAAAGTGGTTTGAGATTTTTGATGGACAGACATTTTCCAGTTCAGAAAAATGCTCCAGATTGAACGATCATTTTTGTAATGAAAATGGTTCGATGGATTGCTGATGTACCATAGATAGCAATTTCCCATTGTGGTTAACATGGGGAATGGTCTAGGGCAGTCTCTCTTCTTGAGGGTTACTCAAGAAGACTGGCCCGCCTCGCCAGACAACGATTTCCCATTGC
This sequence comes from Picea engelmannii, assembly GCA_009831015.1. Classification (NCBI taxonomy): domain Eukaryota; kingdom Viridiplantae; phylum Streptophyta; class Pinopsida; order Pinales; family Pinaceae; genus Picea; species Picea engelmannii. The sequence continues at coordinate 36,183 of ML788734.1, forward strand.
GGTTAACATGGGGAATGGTCTGTTTTGGAGGTTGGTGCAGGACAGTCATTCCTTAGGGCAGATTCATTCTCTCCAAGTTGCACTTTGTTTAGTGCCGGAGGAATGGCCCAGGGTGGGGAATGGTCTAGGTTCAGCAATCAGGGACATACATACCTTAGGGCAGACTCATTCTCTCCAAGTTACACTTTGTTTAGTGTCGGAGGAATGGCCCGGGGTGGGGAATGGTCCAGGCTCAGAAATCAAGACAGTCATTCTCCCTTGCTTGAGAAGAATAGTCCAGATAGCTCATCATTGATGTTTGACTTTCTGAGGGCAAATGCTCTTCCAGATCTCACAGATGTGAGTGGAAGAATGGCCCAGATGATTCAGTTTATATCATAACAATGTTTTTCTATGCAGGTTGATATCAGATGATTGTTATGGAGATTGTATATCTCTGAACAATAGATGTATGCTACTGTGGTGGATGTGTTCCAGTGATTGTGATTATATGTCATTGATCAAGTATCTGTGTGCTACTTGGTGTGGTAGTGTACCACTGGATTGTAGTTGTGTACTACTATGGATAGACACAGTTGTGTTCTATTGAATGATATTGTTCCGATTGCCTTGAAGACTATCAACAGTGTTGGAAATGATTATCAGCTAGGTGGATGATCAATGGACAGAGATTTCCCAGACGGAAAATGGTCTAGGACATTTATTCTTCTAGGACATATGTCCGGATTAGAAGAATGGTTCTTGTGTCACTCTATGGAGTGAGTGACTTATCCAACATCATGTTTGATTACTCAGATGGAGTATGGTTTCGAGAGATGATGCAGTTGATGACACTGATGGTGATGATGGTGCTCATGATCTAGTCATGAGATACTCTATACAACTATGTTGATGCTACTGGGTGAATGGTATGTTTGTGCTCAAGACCATTACCTGTAATAACTCCGTAGTTAGGAGGGAGTGTTGATATTATGGTAGCCACGGGAGGTATTTACCTCCACGTGTAAACCTGACGAGAATAGAATATTCCAGGAAGCAAGAAGAAACCCTAATGAGTTGGCTAATAACCCTAGAAGACAAGTCGGCTCAAGAGGATAGTTTATATTAGGTTATTAGCCTCCAAGAGAAGAAGTCGGCCAGAAGAAATAATATATACTGAGTAAATAGATACCCAGAATGAGAAGTCGGCCCAGGCAGTTAGCCAGAATCAATATAAATATAGGAGGCCAGTCTTCATTCTGGCAGGCATTCTCAGAATTGCAGAGCAGCACTTGTGCGCACTGCAGTTGCCCAGTTTCTGCGCAGGTTTGGAGGATAGTTGTCGTTGCAGCTAGCAGATTCTGTTTTGGCTTGGACTATCTCTTGGTTAGGGTTTGGACTATCTGATCAGCTCTTGTTGGTGCGCTATCCTTGGGGAAAGGTGCGCTACCCTTTGTTTGGCTATCTAGCCTAGGGTTTTCTTCCAGAGTGATTCTCTGTCAAGGTTAAGGTGCTCAGAGGGTGGCTTCAGCCTATGGTTGGGTGACAATAGTGATATTGTCAATGGGAAAACGAGCACATCCATTCATATTCTAACAAGGCCAATGAGTGGTGGTACCATGGATTGGTCACTCTCGGACATGCTATCATCTCTTATTTGGACTTCACATAGAGGTTGATGGAGAGGTTTGACATGAAAGATCCGGAGCTACATTTCAGAGAGTAGGCACAACTCAAGTAGGTTGGGACACTGGATGCTTACATCACTGAGTTTCAGAGGATTGTAGTCACAGTGGCAAACATATATGTGCTGAGATTGGTGATTTTGTTCACAGAGGGTTTATCTGAGCCACTGCGTGGTTGGGTAAAGGCCTTCAAACTGGAGATGCTACAGGATGCTATTATCTGGACACGGGACAGGGAGGATGTGGTCTCAAAGACAACGACTTTCTCCAAGTCGTTCATTCCCCAAAAGAACAAAGACAAGAAGCCCTTTAAGAAAGAAGGAACGGGTAAGGAGAAGATGGATGAGGCAACTCGTAATGAGTTGAGAAGGAAGAAGTGTTACTTCAATTGCAAGGACCCATGGGAACCTGGGCACAGATGTATGGGCAAGGGCAAAGCACATTACATAGAAGTGCTTTCAGACAGTGCAGAGGAGGAAGCAGAGGCGACACGAGATTGTTAGCAGGATAAATCAACTAAGGAGCAGCCACATGAGGAGGCCAAGAGTGGAGCCATCGCCACTCTATCGAGCGTCCCCGGGTTTCACACCTTCAGGATCAGGGGTGTTGTACAGGATTAGCGAGTTACAGTACTGATTGATGGTGGTGCAACACAATTTTATAGACTCAACCTGGGTGGCTAAGAGAGGCATCCCTACGGTGGATTTTGAGGGGTTTTATGTTGCAGTAGCTGGTGGACGCATTATGCCTTGCACACAAAAGATCCCACAATTACGAGTTGTGTTGGGCAACCACACAATCACTAATGACTTCTACGTAATGGAACTGCCAGACACCAATGTCATATTGGGGGTCCAATGGTTTGTTTCCATAGGAAAACACTTGGTGAACTACCAAGCTATGGAGTGGGAGTTCAAAGCAACAGATGGAAAGAAGGTAGTTTTGAGGGGCATGTCAAATGATGCGCTTAGGATCATTTCAACTAAACGGATGGAGGGTATTTTTAGACATGGGGATGTCACCTATGCAGCAGAGTGCTTGATTATGACTGAGAAACCTTCAGACAACAGCCATCACTATCATACAGACATACAAAGATTGTTGAGTAAACATGACCGAGTCTTCGGGTAGATACCTCCAAGGAGACCACCCGACAAGGGATTCAAGCACACTATTGAGTTCGAGGAGGGAGCCAAACCAGTGATCACCACTCCCTACAGACATCCTAAGAAATTCAAGGATGAGATTGAAAAGACCATTAAGGAGCTGTTGGAGATGGGGGCATATTAGGCCGAGTTCGAGTCCATTCGCTTCTTCTGTAGTGTTGGTAAAGAAGTAAGGATGGCACAATGCAAATGTGCATTGATTATAGGGCATTGAATAAGAAGACGATAAAAAACAAGTACCAAATTCCCAAGATCGATGAGCCGCTGGATGAGTTACATGGGGTGGTTTATTTTTTAAAGATTGATCTTTGATGGGTGTAATGTTCCTGACTTGGCTAGTCTAGGAAACGTTGCTAATGTGTGTGTAGGATTAATCGTTTACAACATATAAATGATCATACAAATAACAAATGCGACATAGGACTGCAAAGTTTATATTATGATATCTCTGCGAAGTACAAAGGCTGAATGCGGCTAAATAAAATGAATCACTTGGCTAGATCAAAAGACAAAAGGATCTTAGCCGGAATAAAATAAGCAAACTAAATGATAATACCTGATAACAGATGAGCACAACGGGATCAATGGATGAGCTGGAACTATGGCAGCTCGTACGGTAAATGCTGGAAGTCTGGAAAGTTCGCCCTGGCGGCTATACCTCTCTGAATGGCCTGGAAACTGTCCCAAATGGTGCGCCTTGCTCTATTTCTCAATCCTGGTAACTGTCGGACCCCTCTGCTGATGGGTTTTGACCCCGGATGGATCCCCCTGAGGGAATGCGCCCCTCTCACTGGCAAAATGCGCCCTAGTGATTCCACCGTCAGAATCAGCTGAGATGTGTCTCAAAATGACTGCCTTGGTCTACTGGGAAATGGGTCGGAAGGGTTTCCCTGAATATGGCCTGATGCTCGCTCGAAAATCTAGAATGTATCCACCAAAAGTGTCGCACTTCCAAGTCTAGAAAATGCGCCCCAGATGATTCCTCCGTCGGAATCTGGCGAGGAACCAAGCAAAAGATGTGCCTTGCCTTCCTCTCAAATGGGTCAGAGGGAAATCTCGAACCCTGCGTAACTGTTGCTGAAGAATGATGGAAGACCTGTGTGATCTTCCCAGTGACTAGGGTGTGTCTCTCAACACTGAAATCAGCCAACTGGTGTCTTCTTCTTGGAATCCACTGAACTATCGTTCCTGAGATGCGCCTCTCTCCTCAATGACAAGTCATAATCTGCATAATAATGAATTAGGTTGTTGACTCTTCTCTTATAGCTTTCCAAAACCCTAATTCACTGCTAAAACCCTAATTCACTGTTGACTTCTAATTTTAGCTCATCTGTTCTATTTTTAGCTCATAATGACTTAAAAGCGCTTTTAACCATTTTTATCTCAATGTCACTTTCCGAACATAACACCTTTGACTGGAGTGACCTCTAGTAACCATGTTTACCCCTTTTCTAGCCCTGGCTATAGTCTAACGGGGTGGTTTAGACCATTAAGCCTCCTCTATGGAGCTCCTATTTGGAAAGGGACATTACAGTCCTCCCTTCCCGAAATTGCTTGTCCTCAAGCAATACCAGTCCAGGGTGCTGCAACACCTGCTCGCTCTCCGAAGTAGCGTACTCTACTGGAATCCCTCTCCATCTGATCAAACACTCTCTGATGACCATGCTCCTCAATTTCCACTCTCAGAACTCCAAAACCTCCTTCGGAACCAACTCCAACTGTCCCTTCTCATCCAATGGGGGAAGCTCCTCTGATGTGCTAATGAATTGTCCCACTACTTTTTTGAGGCAAGATACGTGGAACACGTTATGAATCTTGCTCTCCTCTGGAAGCTCTAACTCATAAGCAACCTCGCCTACTCGACGCATGATCCTGTAAGGGCCATTAAATTTGGGCTTGAGCTTCTCGACCCCACTCTTCTTCAGAGATGACTGTTTGTAAGGTTGGAGTCTCAAGAAAACCAAATCCCCAACCTCAAAGCTGAGCTCTATCCTGTGCCTGTCCGCACTCATCTTTTGTCGGTTATGTGCTGTCTGCAGGTTCTCTTTCAGCAACTTCAGAATTTCCTGACTCTCTATGATCCAATCCTTGGCCTTGGGAGCTCTACTCTCCTCGAAAACCAAGTCTGCCAAAGTGGGAGCATCATATTCGTACAATGCTCAGAAGGGTGTCATACCAATGGACATGTGGAAAGTGGTGTTGTAGCAATGCTCTCCTAGATGTAGCCACTTTACCCATGTTCTTTGTTGTCCACCTACATAGTTCCTCAAATATCCTTCAACCCACTTGTTGACAATCTCGATCTGCCCATCTGTCTGAGGGTGATAGTTGGTGCTGGGTGTCAGCTCTATCCCCACCAACCAAAACAACTCTCTCCAGAATGTCCCCATGAACCGATTGTCCCTGTCACTGACGATGTTCCCCGGCAACCCATGAAGTTTGAAGACCTCCCTGAAGAATAGCTCAGCTACCTGAACTGCGTTGTACTCTGTCAGTATGGCATAGAAGTGAGCAAACTTAGTCAATCTGTCGACCACTACATAGATACAGTCCTTACCCTGGACCTTGGGTAGGCCTATGATGAAGTCCATCGATATACTTTCCCATTTCTGCTCTGGAATGGGGAGTGGCTGAAGTAGCCCTGCTGGAAGAGCATGCTTTGACTTGTTCTGCTAACAAGTCACACACTCACTGACGTGTCTCATAACGTCCTGTTTAAGGCCCTTCCATGAGAACCTCTCCCTGATCTGTCTGTAGGTTTTGAAAAACTCTTGATGGCCTGCTAGTGGTGAATCATGAACTGCTATGAGGATCTTCTTCTTGAGCCCCGAATCTGGCACCAAGTAGACTCTATCCTTGTAGAATATGACATCGTTAATGACCCTATACATCTCATCATGTATCTGTCCATCCATCACCTCACAAGCGAACTTGTTCTTGGAATATTCCACTAACAAGTGGGATTTCCAATCTGCTGAAATCTCCATCAACGAACAGGCTGCAGGTCTCCTCGATAGTGCATCAACCACAATGTTCTTCTTCCCCTTGACATACTCTATTTTGAAGTCGAATGCCTGTACCTTCGTCCCCCATTTCTGTTGGCGCTCACTGAGGTCCTTCTGCTCAAGGAAATACTTCAAGCTGTTGTGATCTGTCTTGACGACGAATTTGCTGCCCACCAAATATTGTCTGAATTTGGTCAAGGCATGCATGATTGCCAACATATCCTTGTCATAAATGGAGTACAACCACCTGGGTTGACTGAGCTTCCTACTCTCGAATACAATGGGGTGTCCTCCCTGCATCAAAACTGCCTCGATACCTTCGTCGGATGCATCACACTCTAGTACAAATGGCAAGGTGAAGTCTGGTAATGCCAACACTGGACAAGTGCTCATGACTTCCTTCATGTGATCAAAGACTTTCCGTGATTCCTCGGTCCAGATGAAATCCCCATGCTTGGTAAGATCCGTCAGCGGTGCTCCAAGCCGAGAAAAACCCCGGACGAACCTCTTGTAATAGCTGTACAACCCGAAGAAACTCCTCAACTCTGTTACGTTCCTGGGCGTTGGCCAGTCCAGAATGGCCCTGATCTTTTCCTGGTGCACCTGTACCCCCTGTGCACTGATGATATGGCCTAAGTAAAGCAACTCTATCATACCGAACTCACACTTGGACTCTTTGGCATATAATGATTGTGCCTTCATGATGCTCAATACCTCATCCAAGTGCCTCATATGCTCCTTCCATGTCTTGCTGTAGACCAAGATGTCATCGAACAAAACCAAGACTGATTTCCTCAACCGATCCCTGAATACGTGGTTCATGCAAGACTGGAACGTAGAGGGTGCATTGGTTATCCCAAATGGCATAACCAAGAACTCGAAATGTCCAAAGTGACATCGAAATGTCGTCTTCTCTATGTCCTACTCTCGGATGCTGATCTGGTGATACCCAGAGCGTAGATCAATCTTTGAGAAGAAAACTGCCTGTAATGTTCCTGACTTGGCTAGTCTAGGAAACGCTGCTAATGTGTGTGTAGGTTTACAACATATAAATGATTATACAAATAATAAATGCGACAAAGGACTGCAAAGTTTGTATTAGGATATCTCTATGGATTACAAAATGGCCGAATGCGGCTGAATAAATTGACAATACTCGACTAGATCAACAGACAAAGGATCTTAGCCGGAATACAAATAAGCAACTAAAAGATAATACCCAGAATATGGGAGCACTGCGGAATCAATGGATTCGCTGGGACTATGGTAGCTCTGATGGTAACTGCTGGAAGTCTGGAAAGTTCGCCCTGGGAGCTATACTTCTCGGAATGGCCTGGAAACTGTCCCCAATGATGCGCCTTGCTCTAGTCCTCAGTACTGGTATCTGTCGGACCCCTCTGCTGATAAATCTGGACCCCGGATGGATACCCCTGGGGGAATGCGCCCCTCTTCTTCTGGCAAAATGCGTCCTAGTGATTCCACCGTTGGAATCAGACGAGATATGTCTCAAAACGATCGCCTTGGTCTACTGGGAAATGGGTCGAAAGGGTTTCCCTGAATCTGGTCTGATGCTCGCTTTGGAACCCCAAATGTGCCCGCCAAAAGTGTCGCACGTCCAAGTCTGGAAAATGCGTCCCAGTTGATTCCTCCGTCGGAATCTAATGAGGAACCAGGAAAAAGATGCACCTTGCCCTCCTCTCAAATGGGTCGGAGGGAAATCTCGGAATTCTCTCTGGATGGGATAAGTCGACTAAAAACCCTCTCAGAAGTTGCGCCCTCACTCTGGATGAATGCGCCCTTGGTGCTGAACACTGTGTAACTACTACTGAAGAATGATGGAAGACCTGAACGATCTTCCTGGTGACTAGGGTGTGTCTCTCAACACCGAAATCAACCACTGATGTCTTCCTCCTGGAATCCACTGAACTATCTCTCTTGAGATGCGCCTCTTCTCCTCAATGACAAGTCATAATCTGCATAATGATGAATTAGGTCGCTGACCCTTCCTTTATATCTTTCCAAAACCCTAAATCATGCTAAAACCCTAATTCACTGTTGACTTCCAAAACCCTAAATCACTGTTGAAACCCTAATTCACTGTTGACTTCTATTTTTAGCTCACAATGACTTAAAAGTGCTTTTAACCCTTTTTAGCTCAATGTCACTTTCCGAATATAACACTTGTGACTGGAGTGACCTCTAGTAACCCTGTTTACCCCTCTTTGGCCCTGGCTATAGTCTAACAGGGCGGTTTAGACCGTTAAGCCTCCTCTCTGGAGCTCTTATTTGGAAAGGGACATTATAGTCCTCCCTTCCTGAAATTGCTTGCCCTCAAGCAATACAAGTCCAGGGTGCTGCAACTCCTGCTCGCTCTCCCAAGTAGCGTCCTTTACTGGAAGCCCTCTCCATCTGATCAAACACTCTTTGATGACCTTGCTCCTTAGTTTTCGCTCCTGGAACTCCAAAACCTCCTCTGGAACTAATTCCAACTGTCCCTCCTCATCCAACGGGGGAAGCTCCTCTGATGTGCTAATGAGTTGTCCCACTGCCTTTTTAAGGCAAGACACGTGGAACACGTTATGAATCTTGCTTCCCTCTGGAAGTTCTAACTCGTAAGCAACCTCGCCTACTCGGCGCATGATCCTGTAAGGACCATAAAATCTGGGCTTGAGCTTCTCGGCCGCACTCTTTTTCAGAGATGATTATCTGTAGGGTTGAAGTCTCAAGAAAACCAAATCTCCAACCTCAAAGTTGTGCTCTATCCTGTGCCTGTCCGCACTTATCTTCTGTTAGTTTTGCGCCGTCTGCAGGTTCTCTTTCAACAACTTGAGAATCTCCTGACTCTCTATGATCCAATCCTTGGCCTTGGGAGCTCTGCTCTCCCCGAAGACCAAGTCTACCAAACTGGGAGCATCATATCCATACAATGCTCGGAAGGGTGTCATACCAATGGACATGTGGAAGGTGGTGTTGTAGCAATGTTCTCCTAAATGTAACCACTTTACCCATGTTCTCTGTTGTCCTCCTACATAGTTCCTCAAATACCCTTCAACCCACTTGTTGACAATCTCGGTCTGCCCATCTGTTTGAGGGTGATAGTTGGTGCTAGGTGTCAACTCTGTCCCCACCAACCGAAACAACTCTCCAAAATGTCCCTATGAACCGACGGTCCCTGTCATTGACGATGTTCTTCGATAACCCATGAAGTCTGAAGACCTCCTTGCAGAAAAGCTCGGCTACCTGAACTGCGTTGTACTCTGTCAGTATGGCATATAAGTGATTAAACTTGGTCAATTTGTCGATCACTACATAGATATAGTCCTTACCCTGGACCTTGGGTAGATCTGTGATGAAGTACATAGATATACTCTCCCATTTTTGCTTTGGAATGGGGAGTGGCTGAAGTAGCCCTGCTGGAAGAGCATGCTCTGACTTGTTCTACTGACAAGTCACAGACTCATTGACGTGTCTCATAACGTCCTGTTTGAGGCCCTTCCATGAGAACCTCTCCTTGATTTGTTTATAGGTTTTGAAAAACCCCTGATGGCCTGCTAAAGGTGAATCATGAACCACTGTGAGGATCTTCTTCTTGAGCCCCGAATCTGGCACCAAGTAGACTCTATCCTTGTAAAATAAGACATCGTCAATGACCCTATACCGGTCATCCTGTATCTGCCCATCCATCACCTCACAAGCGAACTTGTTCTTGGAATATTCCACTAACAAGTGGGATTTCCAATCTGCTGAAATCTCCATCAAAGAATATGTCGCAGGTCTCCTCGATAGTGCATCAGCCACAATGTTCTTCTTCCCCTTAACATACTCTATGTCGAAGTCGAATGCCTGTACCTTCGTCACCCATTTCTGTTGGCGCTCATTGAGGTCCTTTTGCTCAAGGAAATACTTCAAACTGTTGTGATCGGTCTTGACCACGAATTTGCTGCCCACCAAATATTGTTTGAACTTGGTCAAGGCATGCATGATTGACAACATTTCCTTGTCATAAATGGAGTACAACCTCTCAGGTTGACTAAGCTTCCGACTCTCGAATACAATAGGGTGTCCTCTCTGCATCAAAACTACATCGATCCCTTCGTCGGATGCATCACACTCTAATACAAATGGGAAGGTGAAGTCTGGTAGTGCCAACACTGGACAAGTGCCCATGACATCCTTCATGTGATCAAAGGCTTCCTGTGATTTCTCGGTCCATATGAAGGCCCCATGCTTGGTAAGATCTGTCAATGGTGCTCCAAGCTGAAAAAAACCTCAGACAAATCGCCTGTAATAGCTGCAAAGCCCGAAGAAGCTCAATTCTGTCACGTTCCTGGGCATCGGCCAATCCAGAATGGCCCTGATCTCTTGGTGCACCTGTACCCCCTGTGCACTGATGATGTGGCCTAAGTAAAGCAACTCTGTCATACCGAACTCGCACTTGGACTCTTTGGCATATAATGATTGTGCCTCCATGATGCTCAATACCTCATCCAGGTGCCTCATATGCTCTTGCCATGATCAGCTATAGATCAAGATGTCGTCGAAGAAAACCAAGACTAATTTCCTTAACTGATCCCTGAATATATGGTTCATGCAAGACTGGAATGTAGCGGGTGCATTGGTTAGCCCAAATGGCATAACCAGGAACTCGAAGTGTCCAAAATGACATYGAAATGTCGTCTTCTCTATGTCCTCCTCTCGGATGCTGATCTGATGATATCCAGAGCGTAGATCAATTTTTGAGAAGAAAACTGCCCCATGCAGTTCATCCATCAACTCTTTAATGCATGGGATAGGGTACCGGTTCTTGATGGTTTTCTTGTTCAAGGCTCGGTAATCAATGCACATCCTCATGGTGCGATCCTTCTTCAGAACTAAGACAACTGAAGAAGCAAATGGGTTGTTGCTCGGTCTGATGTGTCCCATCACCAGTAATTCCTTGATTGCCTTCCCTTTCTCATCCTTGAACCTCCTAGGATGACGATAAGGGGGGGTGATCATAGGTTTGGCCCCCTCCTCCAACTCAATGGTGTGCTCAAACTCCCTGTCAGGTGGTCTCCCTGGTGGAATTGCCTCAAAGACCTGTTGATGTCGTCCCAATAAATTCTTGATCTCTGTATGGTACTGTTGTCGACCTTCTGAATCCTTCTGAGTAGTTATCAAGCATTCTGCAGCATATGCTACCTCCCCATGTCTAAATATCCTATCCATCCTCTTGGCTAAAACTGTCCTGGGTGCTCCTGTCGACATACCTCTTAGAACAACCTTCTTCCCATCCTGATCTCTGAATCCCATTTCCAAGGTTTGGTAGTTGGTAGTGATTTTTCCCAAGGTAATCATCCACTGAACTCCTAACACCACATCTGTGTCTGATAGGTCAACCACATAAAATGTGTCTCTCACTGTGTAGTTGCCTAACTTCATCTCTAAGTTTGGAACTCTGTCTAGACACTCCACTCTGTGGCCATCTGCTACCGCAACATCAAACCCCTCAAACTCCTCTGTCTGAAGTGCCCGTCTTGATACTAGTGAAGCGTCGATGAAGTTGTGGGTGGCCCCACCATCTATCAGGGCGATTGCCCGTTGCCCTTGAATAATCCCTCTAATACGGAGGGTATCATACTTGGGAACACCAGAAAGGGTCGCTATGACTCCTCCCTTTGTTGTTTTCCTCCTGTTAGCCTACTTTGGCAGTTGTGGGACTACTGGAGGATGGGCTCCTGCTGGTGTCGGTGGTCTACGGGGAGGCTACTCCTCTGCTGGTACTGACTCCTCCTCTAAACTAGTGGATCCACTGTCCTGTTCCTCCTCCTCACTGTCCACGTTGTCTTCTGCTACCTCAATATAATGAATCTCTCCCTTGCCCATGCACCTGTGGCCTGGGACCCAAGGATCTCTGCAGCTGAAGCAAAGCTTCTTCCTCATAAGCTCTCGCCTAGTCTCATCCTCCAACTTCTCATTGCCCTTCTAGTCTCTCTGGAATGTGCTTCCTGTCTCGATCCCTCTGGGGCACAAATGGTTTGGAGAAAGTTTTAGTCTTTGGCACTAAGTCTGCCAGATCTCAAGTGAGAAGGATGACATCCTACAAAGTGGGAGGCCTGTATGCCTTCACCCATCCTCTCAAAGGCTCTGTGAGTCCTTCTATGAATAGCATGATCAACCTGGGCTCTGATATATCTGTCACTGCCACGGCTATCCACTGAAACTCTGTGATGAACGCCTCTGCTGTGCCAGTTTGTCTCAACTGGGCTAGATCCCTGAAGTGTATCTCAAGATCCTTCCTGTCAAACCTGTCCATGAGCCTATCTGTAAACTCCTTATAGGAGGTGATGCGACTGTGACCCAATGTCACCAGTCCATGATACCACCACTTGTGTGCCTCACCCTCCAAGTGTAAGGTCGTGAAACTGATGGCCTCTGTCTCGGTCATCTGGTTGAGCTTGTAATACGTGTCTAGATTCTGTACCCAAGCTCTGGCGGTGTATTTGGACGATCCATTGAAAGAAGGGATGGTGAGTTTCCCAACTTTTCGGATGAAATTGAGGTTATGCTCCTACTGTTGTTGTGGTCCTCCCCTTTGCGGCTCTTTGGGGCGGTTCCTAAGTCTGAGTCCACAGTACTTGACTAAGGTCATGTCCTGATGGAAGTCACGACCCAATGTTGCGTACTGCCTCCTATACTCTGTAATGTTGTCTGCATGAGTGGGTGGCCTCTGTGTTATCGGTGGTGGTGCTGCTATCGGGCGTGCCCACTGGAAACTGGGAAACAAGGGTCTGGGAATCCTACTCGCAGAGGTGTATGTGCGAGAGGCTGACTGGGGTCTACTGCCTGCTCCTGAGTTCCCTTGTGCTGCATGCGGGACTTGTGTGTCTGGGGTGCCCACTCTAGCCAATCTATCAACCACCTGTGCCAAGGACTGAGACATGGTCCGTTGACTAGCTAACATATTGTTGATAACCTGCATGAAAGTTGTCTCTAGATCTACGGGGGCCTTGCCACTGCCCTCTGGTCGCTCATATCTGTCTCCTAGCATCCTCTTTGCCTCGCGCTCAGCCTCACGCTCTGCCCTTCTCTCTGCTTCTCTGTGTGCCTCTTCCTCTTCCTCTGAGCTAGGAGGAAAAGGGGGAAAATCAGGCCTATGCCTTTTTTCCTTATGCCTGTTGTAAGTGACATATTCGTCACCTATGTGTTCATGGCCCTCTGGGTCTTCTGCTGCACTCATTGACTTTAGTCACAGGATGGCAGGACTAAAGCTCTGATACCACTGTAATGTTCCTGACTTGGCTAGTCTAGGAAACGCTTCTAATGTGTGTGTAGGTTTACAACATATAAATGATCATACAAATAATAAATGCGACAATGGACTGCAAAGTTTGTATTAGGATATCTCTGTGGATTACAAAATGGTCGAATGCGGTTGAATAAACTGATAATACTCGACTAGATCAACAGACAAAGGATCTTAGCCGGAATACAAATAAGCAACTAAAAGATAATACCCGGAATATGGGAGCACTGCGGAATCAATGGATGCGCTGGGAATATAGCAGCTCTGACGGTAACTGTTGGAAGTCTGGAAAGTTTTCCCTGGTAGCTATACTTCTTCCCCAATGATGCGCCCTGCTCTAGTCCTCAGTACTGGTATCTGTCGAACCCCTCTACTGATGAATCTGGACCTCGGATGGATACCCCTGGGTGAATGCGCCCCTCTTCTTTTGGCAAAATGCGTCCTAGTGATTCCACCATCGGAATCGGACGAGATATGTCTCAAAACGACCGCCTTGGTCTACTGGGAAATGAGTCGGAAGGGTTTCCCTGAATCTGGTCTGATGCTCGCTCTAGAACCCCAAATGTGCCCGCCAAAAGTGTCGCACGTCCAAGTCTAGAAAATGCGTCCCAGTTGATTCCGTCGTCGGAATCTGATGAGGAACCAGGCAAAAGATGCGCCTTGCCCTCCTCAAATGGGTCGGAGGGAAATCTCGGAATTCTCCCTGGATGGGATAAGTCAACTTAAAGCCCTCTCAGAAGCTGCACCCTCACTTTGGATGAATGCGCCCTTGCTGCTAAACACTGTGTAACTGTTGCTAAAGAATGATGGAAGACCTAAATGATCTTCCCAATGACTAGGGTGTGTCTCTCAACACCGAAATCAGCCACTGGTGTCTTCCTCCTGGAATCCACTGAACTATCTCTCCTGAGATGCGCCTCTTCTCCTTAATGACAAGTCATAATCTGCATAATGATGAATTAGGTCGTTGACCCTTCCTTTATAGCTTTCCAAAACCTTAATTCATGTTGAAACCCTAATTCACTGTTGACTTCCAAAACCCTAAATCACTGTTGACTTCTATTTTTAGCTCATAATGACTTAAAAGTGCTTTTAACCCTTTTTAGCTCAATGTCACTTTCTGAATATAACACTTGTGACTGGAGTGACCTCTCATAACCCTGTTTATCCCTCTTTGGCCCTGGCTATAGTCTAACGGGGTGGTTTAGACCATTAAGCCTCCTCTCTGGAGCTCCTATTTGGAAAGGGACATTACACTGCCCGATGCATTCATCCATCAACTCGTTAATGCGTGGGATAGGATACCAGTTCTTGATGGTTTTCTTGTTCAAGGCTCGGTAATCAATGCACATCCTCATGGTGCCATCCTTCTTTAGAACTAAGACAACTAAAGAAGCGAATGGGCTGCTACTCGGTCTGATGTGTCCCATCGCTAGCAATTCCTTGATTTCCTTCTCTATCTCATCCTTGAACCTCCTAGGATGACGATAGGGGGGGGTGATCATAGGTTTGGCCCCCTCTTCCAACTCAATGGTGTGCTCAAACCCCCTGTCAGGTGGTCTCCCTGGTGGAATCGGCTCAAAAACTTGTTGATGACGTCCCAACAAATTCTTGATCTCTATATGATACTGTTGTCGACCCTCTCAATCCTTCCGCGTAGTGATCAAACACTCGGCGGCATATGCTACCTCCCCATGTTTGAATATCCTCTCCATCCTCTTGGCTGAAACTGTCCTAGGTGCTCCTGTCAACATACCTCTTAGAACAACCTTCTTCCCGTCATGGTCTCTAAATCCCATCTCCAAGGTTTGGTAATTGGTGATGATTTTTCCCAAGGTAATCATCCACTGGACTCCCAACACCACATCTGTGTCAGATAGGTCAACCACATAAAATGTGTCTCTCACTGTGTAGTTGCCTAACTTTACCTCCAAGTCTAGGACTTTGTCTAGATACTCCACTGTGTGGCCATCTGCTACTGCAACATCAAACCCCTCAAATTCCTCTGTCTGAAGTGCCCGTCTCGATACTATTGAAGTGTCGATGAAGTTGTGGGTGGCCCCACCATCTATCAAGGCGATTGCCCATTGCCCCTGAATAGTCCCTCTGATCCGGAGGGTATCATACTTGGGAACAACAGAAAGGGTCGCTATGACTCTTCCCTTTGTTGGTTTCCTCCTGTTAGCCTGCTCAAGCGGCTGTGGGAGTACTAGAGGATGGGCTCCTGTCGGTGTTGGTGGTCTACCAAGAGGTTGCTCCTCTTCCTATGTTGACTCCTCCTCTGAGCTAGTGGATCCATTGTCCTCCTCCTCCTCCTCACTGTCCACACTATCTGTTGCCACCTCAATATAATGAATCTCTCCCTTGCCCATGCACCTGTGGCCTGGGACCCAAGGGTCTCTGCAGTTGATGCAAAGCTTCTTCCTCATAAGCTCTCGCCTAGTCTCATCATCCAACTTCTCCTTGCCCTTCCATTCTCTCTGGAATGGCTTCCTGTCTCGATCCTTATGGGGTACGAAGGGTTTGGAAAAGGTTTTAGTCTTTAGCACTGAGTCTGCCAAATCTCGAGTGTGAAGGATAGCATCCTGCAAGGTGGGAGGCATGTATGCCTTCACCCATCCTCTCAAAGGCTCGATGAGTCCCTCTGTGAATAGCATGATCATCTTGGGCTCTAATATATTTGTCACTGCCACGGCTACCCGCTGAAACTTCGTGATGAACGCCTCTGCTGTGCCAGTTTGTCTCAACTGGGTTAGATCCCTGAAGTGGATCTCAGGATCCCTCCTGTCAAACATGTCCATGATCCTCTCTGTGAACTCCTTATAGGAGGTGATGCGACTGTGACCCAATGTCACCAGTCCATGATACTACCACTCATGTGCCTCACCCTCCAAGTGTAAGGTCGTTAAACTGATGGCCTCTGTCTCTGTCATCTAATTGAGCTTGTAGTATGTGTCTAGCTTCTGTACCCAAGCTCTGGCGGTGCATTTGGACGATCCGTCGAAAGAAGGTATGGTGAGTTTACCAACTTTTCGGATGAAATCCATGTAATGCCTTTGCTGCTGTTGCGGTCCTCCTCTCTATGGCTCTCTGGGGCGGTTCCTGAGCCTGAGTCCACAATACTTGACTAGGGTCATGTCCTGATGGAAGTCACGACCCAATGCTTGCGTACTCCCTCCGATACTCTGCTATGTCCTCTGCATGAGTGAGCGGCCTCTGTGCTATCTGCGGCTGTGCTGCTACCGGAGGTGCCCTCTAGAAACTGGGAAACAAGGGTCTGGGAATCCTACTCGCTTGCTCCTAAGTTCCCCTATGCTGCAAGCGGGGCTTGTGTGTACGGGGTGCCTACTCTAGCCAATCTATCAACCACATGTGCCAAGGACTGAGACATGGTTCGCTGACTAGCTAACATATCATTGATAACCTGCATGAAAGTTGTCTCTGGCTCCATGGGGGCCTTGCCACTGCCCTCTAGTCGCTCATATCTGTCTCCTAGCACCCTCTCAGCCTCATGCTCAGCCTCACGCTCTGCCCTTCTCTTTGCTTCTTTGTGTGCCTCTTCATCTTCCTTTGAGCTAGGAGGAAAAGGAGGAAAGTCAGGCCTAGACCTTCTTCCCCTACGCCTGTCGTAAGTGACAAATTCGTCACCTACGTGTTCACGGCCCTCTGGGTCTTCTACTGCACTCATCGTCTTTAGTCACAGGCTGGCAGGATTAAAGCTCTGATACCACTGTAATGTTCCTGACTTGGCTAGTCTAGAAAACGCTGCTAATGTGTGTGTAGGACTAATCGTTTACAACATATAAATGATCATACAAATAACAAATGCGACAAAGGACTGCAAAGTTTATATTATGATATATTTGCGGAGTACAAAGGCTGAATGCGGCTAAATAAAATGAATCACTCGGCTAGATCAAAAGACAAAAGGATCTTAGCCGGAATACAATAAGCAAACTAAATGATAATACCCGATAATAGATGAGCACTGCGGGATCAATGGATGAGCTGGAACTATGGCAGCTCGTACGGTAACTGCTGGAAGTCTGGAAAGTTAGCCATGGCGGCTATACCTCTCGGAATGGCCTGGAAACTGTCCCAAATGGTGCGCCCTGCTCTAGTTCTCAGTCTTGGTAATTGTCGGACCCCTCTGCTGATGGGTTTGGACCCGGAATGGATCCCCCTGGGGGAATGCGCCCCTCTCTCCTTAGCAAAATGCGCCCTAGTGATTCCACCGTCGGAATCGGCTGAGATGTGTCTCAAAATGACCGCCTTGGTCTACTAGGAAATGGGTCAGAAGGGTTTCCCTAAATATGGCCTAATGCTCGCTCGAGAACCCTGAATGTATCCGCCAAAAGTGTCGCACTTTCAAGTTTGGAAAATGCGCCCCAGATGATTCCTCCGTCAGAATCTAGCGAGGAACCAGGCAAAAGATGCGCCTTGCCTTCCTCTCAAATGGGTCAGAGGGAAATCCCGGACCCTGCGTAACTGTTGTTGAAGAATGATGGAAGACCTGTGTGATCTTCTCGGTGACTAGGGTGTGTCTCTAAACACCGAAATCAACCAACTGGTGTCTTCCTCCTGGAATCCACTGAACTATCTCTCCTGAGATGCGCCTCTCTCCTCAATGACAAGTCATAATCTGCATAATAATGAATTAGGTCGCTAACTCTTCTCTTATAGCTTTCCAAAACCCTAATTCACTGTTGACTTCTAATTTTAGCTCATTTGTTCTATTTTTAGCTAAAAATGGTTAAAAGCGCTTTTAACCATTTTTAGCTCAATGTCACTTTTCGATCATAACACCTTTGACTGGAGTGACCTCTAGTAACCATGTTTACCCCTTTTCTGGCCATGGCTATAGTCTAACAGGGTGGTTTAGACCATTAAGCCTCCTCTATGGAGCTCCTATTTGGAAAGGGACATTACAATGGGGTACCACCAGATTAGAGTCTGAGAGCAAGACATTCCAAAAACTGCTTTCAGATGCCATTATGGGCATTACAAGTTTTTTGTCATGCCCTTTGGGTTGACCAATGCACCAGCTACTTTCCAATTTTGCATGAATCACATCTTCAAAAAGAAACTGAGAAAGTTTCTATTGGTATTCTTTGATGATCTCTTGATTTATAGGAAGACATGGGAGGAGCACTTGAGACATCTAGAGGAGATTCTGAGTATCATGGAGGATCAATCACTATATGCAAAGGAGTCAAAATGTGAGTTTGGTATGAAAGAGATCCTATACTTTGGTCATGTGGTTAGTGCTCAGGGGGTACAGGTGCACAGAGAAAAGATTCAGGCCATACTGGATTGGCCACCACCCAAAAATATTTCACATTTATGCGGTTTCTTTGGAATTTGCAGCTACTATAGGCGATTTGTTAAGGGGTTTTCACAGTTGGGTGCACCACTCATAGACCTAACAAAGAGGGGGCGTTCAGGTGGACAAATGAGGTCCAGAGGACGTTTGACAAGATGAAGGAGGTGATGAGCACTTGTCCAATTCTAGCACTTCCTGATTTCACTCAGCCTTTTTTGCTTTAGTGTGATGCATCAGGTGAAGGGATAGGAGTAGTTTTGATGTAGCAGAGGCATCTGATAGCATACGAGAGCAGAAAGCTCATAGAGTCAGAGAGACTCTACTCCATCTATGACAAGGAAATGCTCGCCATCATGCATGCCTTGGCGAAGTTTAAACAGTACTTGGTAGGTGGAAAATTTGTGGTTAAGACAGACCACAATAGCTTGAGGCACTTTCTGGGGCAGAAGGACTTGAATGAAAGAAAAAAAAATGGGTTAGCAAACTGCAAGCCTATGATTTCGACATTGAGTATGTAAAGGGAAAGAAGAATGTAGTTGCAGATGCTCTCTCTAGAAAACCAGGGGTGTTCTCACTTGCAAAGGTTTCGACTAACTGGAAATCTCAATTCTTGGTGGAATATTCCAAGAACAAATTATCTTGTGAGGTGATGGATCGTAATGTGCAGGATGACCAATACAAAGTGTTGGATGACATTATCTACTACAAAAATCGTATATACTTGGTTCCAGAATCTACACTCAAGGAGAAGATCATGGAGGCTATGCACAATACACCATTAGCACGACATCCAGGATACTTCAAAACTTACAGGAAGATTAGGGAGAGGTCCACTTGTAAGGGCCTCAAGGATGATGTACTGAAGCACGTAAGAGAGTGTGTGACTTGTCAGTAGAACAAGTCGGAGCAGACCCATCCTGCTGGATTACTACAGCCATTTCCCATTCCAAAGAAGAAGTGGAAAAGCATATCTATGGACTTTATCACTGGTTTACCGAAGGTCCAAGGCAGAGACTATATATATATGTAGTGGTCGACCGATTGACCAAATTTGCACATTTCTTTTCCATATCCTCCAAGTATAAGGCAACATAGGTAGCAGAGTTGTTTTTCAGGGAGGTATTCAGACCCCACGGGTTTCCGAGGTATATTTTCATTGATAGGGACAACAGGTTTCTTAGTGCATTTTGGCAGGAGTTGTTCAGACTAGCTGTCATATAATTGACTCCCAACGCTAGTTACCACCCTCAGACGGATGGACAGACAGAGATTTTGAACAAATGGCTAGAAGGGTACTTATGTAACTATGTTTCCGGGCAACAAAAAGCATGGGTTAAGTGGTTTCATTTGGGGGAACACCGCTGTAACACCACTTATCATATGTCCATTGGCATGGCACCATTCTGAGCATTATATGGTTATGATGCTCCTCCTTTTGTCGATTTTGTGTTTGGGGATAGTAGGCTCCCAAAGCCAAGGATTGGATCTAGGAGAGCCAAGACATACTCAAAGCTCTCAAGGACAATCTACAGACGGCCCAGAATCAGCAGAAGGTATATGCAGACAGGCACAGGTTCGAGAGCACTTTTGAAGTGGGGGACTTGGTATTCTTGAGGCTATAGCCATATAGACAGTCTTCCCTGAAGAAAAGTGGATCAAAGAAGCTTAAGCCATGTTTTTATGGACTTTACAAGGTGATTCAGAGAGTTGACGAGGTGGCTTATGAGTTGGAGTTGCCAGAGGGAAGAAAAATCCACAATGTATTTCATGTTTCATGCCTCAAAAAGGCATTCGGACAATAAGTCACGACTTCGGCAGAGTTTCCTCCTTTAGATGAGGAGGGACAGTTTGTGTTGGTTCCTAAGGAGCTATTGGAGGTCAAGGAGAGAAGGTTGAGAAACAAGGTGATCCAAGAGTACCTCATCATATGGAGAGATTTAGCAACAGAGGATGCCATGTGGGAGAGTGATCATATCTTACAACATCCAAATTTGTAGTCGCTTGAGGACAAGCAAACTCGAGAAGGGAGGACTGTAATGTCTCTTTCCAAATGAGTCCTCTAGGAGATGGACAAAATAGCCTAAGTAATTCGCATAGGCTATAATCAGTATGAAAAAGGGAATTAATTATTTATTTAATGTCACCGAAGCGAGAATTAATTAATTTTAAAAGATGACATTGAGTAAATAGAAAAAAGGCGCCTAAGAGACTATTGAGAATATGAAAAGTCACTTAAAGTTATTAAAAGGTAAAATGGTCACAAAAGAGTCAACCAATGAATAAAAGGGGGAAAAGAAGGAGCCCTCTCTCATTCTTGACTAGACATTTCTAAAAATGCTTTGAGAGAACTCTTTGTGGCTTTGTGAACTCTTGGGACGAAAACCCTAAGGGAGATTTCAGAGATTGGTTTTGGTGGTGAGAGTCGAGACTATCCACCCTAGCCAGTCCATTGGGAAGACATCATACAAGATTTCTTCATTGAGCTTCAGTGTGGCAGTATTCTTTGTCATTTTTGGGTAGCTGAGATTTTTTGGTACTGAGACTTCTTGGTGGTGGCTGAGTTTCATTCTTGGAGGCCGAGTTCTACTAATGTTTGGGGCGATTTTGTGCTAGGGAAGCCGAGCAGCTTTGTGGAGGCTGTTTACTGTGTGAGTTCGAATCTGGACTTGTTGTGGTCGATTTTGAGTGTTGACTGAGGTACCCTCCTGTATTGGGCGCACTCCTCCTTGGTTGGGCAGCTAACCTCATGACTGGACTGAGTTTCTACACTGTTGGGTGAGTTCTTCTATGCTGGGAGAAATACCCACTGTCTGCAACTGATATCTCTTGTCTGGGCGAGTTCATTCCAGTTAATCGTTGGTGTATGGCAACGCGCCTTTGGTAAGGAGCCACTTCTTTCTGCAGAGGTCGAATCATAGCAGAAACGGTGTTATAATCTGCTAGTGGAGAGGGGGATTTCCTGCTAGAGAAGAGGACGCATTCTTGGAGAGTACTCTTGTGGGCCTGTAGGTGAACCGTGACAGTACACGCATTTCTGGGAGGATAAAGGGGAATGACTCAACTTTTAAGCAATCTACAGCAGCTTCTATTCTCTTCATATCGGACCTGTAACAAATGCTAATTAATGAGGTTAGATCTATACATTTATATCAGTTGTAAGCTTACTGCTGTATATTCATCCCCTCTTGAGTTAGTAATAAATTGGAACAGTAGGTGGTATTGTCTTGCTGATATATTGGCCTAGTAAAATCTGCTGTCCTATAAATTTGCTGTCATTATCTCTTTACTGCTGTACAATTTATTTGTATTCAAACTGTTTGGCAAAATTGTTCATGAAGAGAAACTGAGAAAAAAAAAAACAAAAAAAAGAACCCAAAAATTGCCCGGAATATTACAATTTCCACCCTCCAAATTGAGCTGATAAACCTGTTATAACAGCGGTGAAAACTTGGCTATTTCAAGGAGTAATAGCCTCAAATTGTCACAGGCTAAACCCCTCTCCGTTTGGGCTAGTGCTTGCTAGCCTCTGGGGGGAGTCCCTAGGCAGCCTTGGTACCTTGCTGCTGTCCTTTTAGACTGATTTTCTGCGTTTAAACTAAAAAAACAACGAGCTGTTTGTCTTGGACAACGTGTCAAAACTGTCCAAAACGATAGGAAAATATGATTTCTTCACTTGGAGGGATCCTGCAGAGTTAGAACAATGAATATGGAATAGAAATAGAACAGAAAACTACTCAAAAGATTGATAAAATCACAATGAACAATTCAGAAAATGACAAATCAGATTGCAAATTTCATAAGATACCGACAATAAACAAGGTTAGAACACAAACACTCGAATTCTTTATTGATATGCTTGCAAGAGGGTTGGTTGCGCCACAATTGGCAAGTCCACAACCGGTACAATGATCACTTTGCTCAAAGAAGAATCACTTGACTAAGAGAAAGAGAGAAGAATAAGAGAGAAACACTATGCTGCTGCTGCCCAGAACTGATGCCTAACAATGAAGATCTCACTCCATTATATAGTGAGAGACGGCGTGTCTCCCCATGTAATAATAGAGGGCGTGTATGTGGGTAAAACGAATAAGTTGCATGGCATGCGGGAGTAGTAGTGAAGTATGAGTCATACAAAGGATGGAGACGTAAAGGGCCCATACGCTAATGGAAGACTGATGGCGTATGAAGGGAAAGAGCACATGCATCGTATGAGGGAGTGATATGGTGAGGTGAGGGTAAATCACATGACGTGGATAGTGGCGTAGGAGAAGGCGACGTGGAAACCCAAGTCAACTCGCATGCGAACTATTACTTAATTTGGGTGTTGGCTAAACGTTCTACCTTTTGGGTTTTTTGGCCAGAATTCGGCGATGTAAATCTGGACAAAATCGCTATTTTCTGTTGTTTAAAATTTAAATTGCATTTCTGAATGCATAAATGGATTCGGTGTGCTGAAAAACCCCTGAAGCACTCGGATTATACAAACTTAGCCACTCAAATCTGCAGATCCAACCATTCCTCACCGGATTTCGGGTAAAATCAAACGAACAAAGTTGCCGGAAAACAGCCAAAAGGTAGAACATTTATACTATGCTCTTAATTTGACGCCCCATTTCTTATGACATATGTGGATGGGAAGAGGGATATACGTGAGGATGAAACAAGTAATAAGCATGTGGGATGAATGGAACAATGAGGTGGGAAAAAACAAAGAACAACACATGCATTCTTAAAATGGAAAGAATATGACTTGGAGTTTAGGGACCCACGCAAGAATGGAGGTGATGACGTGGGAAGGAAAGTATGAATTATGGAAATGACGTAGAGAGGGAGTATGGGGATGGAGTAGACAAGTGCATGCATGGAGGACGACGATGGGTAAGTCGCATGGAGTTGAGTGGAACTGTGGAAGATACATGAGGAAAGGATGTCATAGGTGAGAGTTATGGAGTATGATGTGAGGGAGTTTTATAAGGGGGACATGAATTTAATAAAGTGGAGTCACTTTATTAATTAATGAATTAATTAATAAAAGAAAAGGGACATGCTTTTTAATGTGGTGGGGATATATGTATAGGTGGATTTGAGTGGTACGTATGAGGGGAAGGGGTTAGAATAAGAAAAGGGTAGGTAATTACTTTATTCATTAGTTAATTAAATTAGTTAATTAAGGGGGACACTTTAATCTAATTAAAGTGGTATGGATAAGTGTTTCTAGGATTAGGATAAAGGGATGTGGGTTTTAGGGACTTTTAATGCATGTAAAGTGGTTTTATGGCGAGTGAAGAAGAATTAGCGAGAAAAGTTAACCTAATTGGCTAAACTTTCTCTACGGAAGTGCCACCTCACCCTATGTGCCCTTTGTCAAATGATGTCACATCTCACTGAAACTCTGCCACATGTCGAAATCTTCTCTCGCCACTTGTCACTCTTGGGGATGGTGATGACTGCTAAAAATAGAAAGTTGGTCACATGTCCATGACTTTATACTCATTGGATTCGATTTTTCGCAAGGAATCCGAACCCGCAATCAAAATTGACATGTGTGCTTTGGTGTTCAGCCTGCTAAAAATTAAAAATTGTGCCAAATCATCTTGGAAGAAGTCCAAAAGACTCGGAATATCTCAAGGATCAATAATATGTGCTCAGAATTTGGAACTGGGGCCTAGAGCTCAAACTGCTAAAAATAGAAATCTCTTGCATGTCACTTGAAAAAGTGTTATCGGGCGTAGAATCATGTAAGGATCATCCTTGTATGCTCAGAATTGCTCCAAACTATCAAGTGACCCACTCAAACCGTATCTCCTAAAAAGTAGGGACACCTATTGTATACATCTCTCTCAAATGCAAAGGAAAACAAGCTAGCTCTAAATCTAAACAAAACGACCATGTACCGATCATATCCCTGTCTCTGATGGGAACCAACCTCTGCTAACCACAAGTGTTATACTCTGGGAGAATCTCAGAATGCCAGCCAAAATAGTGCATGCTGGCTCTTAACCCTCAAGATTTTCAAGGGTGAAAATCTAGGGGTTAACACTCCCCAAAATTCCACCTCAGCTCTAGAGGCTTCATCATATTTCTATTTAAATCAAAATTCGATAGCGATAGAATAAGAGCAGAAGGGCCTTATTTCAACCAAGCGAGGATGCTTTTCATTAAGGATTGGGAGCTAGGTTTTGACCTAGTACGGGAAAGATTGCAAAACTTCCTATCTGGATAAAGTTGCCTCACTTGTTGCTCGAATATTGGAGCCTAGAGATCTTAATGAGAATTGGAAGCAATTTGGGAATATTTCTGATGGTCAATGAGAAGATGTTGGCCATGAAACCAACAACAGTTGCCAAGAGATGCGTGGAGGTAGACCTAATTAAAGGCCTCCTAGAAGGAATAGCTTTAAAAGCAGGGGCTTGTAAACCCAACTGGTAGAGGTTGGGTTACACTAACATACCCTTCCTATGTTGCATTTGCAGAGAGCACAAACACCTCCAATATGCTTTCCAAAAGAGACTTGTTCATGGGAAAAGGGAAGAGGAATATGCAAGGGAGGAACTAGAGGACCCCAACAAACAATATAACTCGATACCCTCCCTAGCACACTTTCCAAGGGATCTTTCCTCAAGGATTCAAGCAATGGAGCAGATCCCATAGAAGGAAAAAGACAAATCCCCCATGGAATCCTCAAGGTCAAGGAAAACAACTCTAGACACAATAACTACATTGGAAGAGCTCGTTAGGAATATTAGAAGTGATCCCATTTATGCAATGAGTTTGAAAGAAGAAGTAGCAAGGTTGATGCCCCCACAAGCCTCTCAGGAGATCTCCTTCCACGCCTCCATTGAGAATGAAGGATTAGGAACCAACCCTCAACATACCAAAGAAAGGAAGGAAGCTTCGTTAGAAGGGTCAACTCATTCCAAAGAACCATTCAAAGAATGGAATTCGGTTGACTTGACCTCCCCCAAACTCGAATTGGAGCCCTCCTAGAGCCACTCATACTCAAGCCATATATATATCACTAGATCAAAAGGAAAGTGTGGTAGAGGAGCTCCTCATTTCATGGAAGGGAGTATGGGAAAAGACTCGGAGCAAGATGAAAGCAGGAAACTGCCAAGGGAAGATCAAATACGACATTGGCAATAGCACAGGAAAAAAGGGAAGTTCAAGAAAGCAAATAGCTAACCATAGTAGGGGTACTTAGAGAAAGAGAAACCCATCAATTCGTCCCTAATGATATTTCTCTCCATCAATAATAGGGGCTTGGGAACTATATGAAAGATTTGTTCCCTTCAAAAGGTAATAACCTTGTACAAACCAACACTAATTTTCATCCAAGAGACAATGATACAAGAGGCTTGCATGTTGTCTTTGAGGAAACACTTCCTAGGTTGGCATTGTGAGTGTACCAATGCTCAAGGGAATTTAGGAGCATTGATAATGGGATGGAACCAATATTTTTAATGGGTAAATAGCATTAAACCCAACCATGCTATGTAGTTTCAGTTTTCTCTAAAGAGTTAAATAAGAATGTAGATCCATTAAATATATATGGACTCGAGGAGCAATGATAGAGTTTTTGGGAAGACCATAGGGATAGAGGCCTCTAAGACTTTCCTACTCTTATCCTTGGGGGAGATCTAAATATAACTCTAAGCAATAGAGAATGATGGGGGATGAGACCATGAATTTACCTCCCTATGTATTTTTTCCAAGAATTGATCGAAGGCTCAGGGTTAATAGACATGAAACCAATCAGTCTCGCTCCAACATGGACAAACAAATGCACAGGGAAAGATTACATCAGCAAAAGACTAGATTGATTTCTTGTGTATGAGGAGCTCATTGCCTCAGTAAGGAATTTTCAATCTTCGATAGAAGCATATGGGGGAGGCTATGCAATGGAACATCTACAAAGGACTCATTGCAGCGAAAAGATCATCCAAGGAGTGGAAAAACAAGAAGTTCGAAAATTTTGATCAAAATCTAAGGGAAGTGGAAGGCAAGATTGAGGGAATTCAACAAGTAGCAAAGGAAATAGGATACGTCCTAGAACAAAACAAAGAACTACAAGACCTAGAGGTAAGAAATGGAACATTTACAAAGGAATCTCATTGCAACGAAAAGATTATCCAAGGAGTGGGAAAACAAGAAGTTTGGAAATTCCAATAAAAATCTAAGGGAAGTGAAAGGAAAGATTGAGGGCATTCAACAAAGGTAGGGAGGCTATGCAATGGAACATCCACAAAGAAATCTCATCACAACTAAAAGATTATCCAAGCAGTGGGAAAACAAGAAGTTCGAAAATTCTGATCAAAATCTAAGGGAAGTGGAAGGAAATATTGAGGGCATTCAACAAGTAGCAAAGTAAATAGTATACCTCCCAAAACAGAACAAAGAACTACAAGATCTAGAGGCAAGAAAAACTGACCTGTTAGCATAGGAGGAGGCTTGATGGAGAATGAAGAGCCGAGCAATACGGTTGGAAGCAAGAGGTAAAAAAACAAGTTTCTTCCAGAAGCAAGCGAAAGCTAGGTAAGCTCAAAACCAAATTTAGAGAATCTAGGATGGAAGAGGGAGATATGTGAATCATTTGAAGATATAAGCAATGCAACCTCTTCATACTATAAGCAGTCTTACACTTATCCAAACAAAGAAACCATTAGGGATGTGTTGTCAGTGTGATGGTCTTTCCAAGATGGATAGATGTAGAGGAAAATGAGGACTTGTTTAGACCTCTTGAAATGATGGAGCTGATCTAGATTGTGAAGGATCTCCAAAATGAGAAAAGTGTGGGTTCGGATGGCTTTCGAATTGAGTTCTTTTGAGGCTTTTAGGAACTCACAGGTGCGGAGATAAAAAAGGTACTAGAAGAGTCAAGAAGAAATGGAAGGGTTCCACGGGCTTTTAGCTCAACATTCACCACGACAATAGCAAAGGTAAGCGATCCATCAAACTTTCGAGAGTTTAGGAATTTTTCACTAAGCAATTGCATCTATAAGTTAATAGAAAAAGCCATAGCCTCGAGACTGAAACCAATTCTATCATGAGTGATATCCCAAGAACAAATGGCATTCCTCGAAAGTTGTGATATTTAGGATGTTATTAGATCAACCCAAGAAGTTATGCACTCAGTAAAATGAGGGCACAAGAAGGGTTTTATAGTAAAGGTAGATTTGGCAAAGGCATTTGATCATATCAATTGGGTGTATCTCAGTCTTATTCTAATGCAAGTTGGCTTCTCTCACCCTATGATTATTTGGATGGAGGCTTTCTTTAACTCGATGGTGTATGCAATTTTAATCAATGAATCAACATTAGATTTCATTCACCCCTCTCGGGGCCTTCACCAAGTATGTCCACTCTCACCACTTATTTTCTTTTTGGTAGAAAAAGGTCCCAACCTTCTCATTAAGAAAAGGATGGAAATGAGGGAACTGAAGTGAACTAAGGTAGCTGAAGGGGTTGTTGTCACGCACCTCATGTTCATGGATGACCTAATTCTTTTTGAAAATGGAGCAGTGGTAGAGGCAAGAACCCTGAGGGGACTTCTCAATCTATTATGCGGTGCCACAAGAATGGAGATCAACATTAAAAAATCCTCCATTAGATTTAATAGAGTGAACCAAGCTCAAAGGACCATGATAACTAGCTTCCTTCATTTTCAGTTCAGGATTTTAAAGAAAGATTTACATACCTAGGATGTCAATTGAAGCTAGATGGTTATGGATACAGGGACTGGATATGGATCTAGATAAGCTAAAGGGTAGAATTGATCACTAGATCCACAAATGGATTTCTTTGGTAGGGAGGCTCATACTAATCAAGAGTGTATTAAATGCAATTCTAGTCTTTTGGATGTCACTAGCTAACATCGCCAAACATAACCTCAGAAGAATCAAGCAAATCATTTTCATATTTCTCTGGAAAGGAAATAAAGAAAAAAATGGCTTCCATTGATTAGTTGGGAATCTACATTGAACATGAAAGAGCTAGAAGGATGGGGAATTAAGCATATACAGTTCTCCGTCATTGCACTGGTGACTAAAGGAGGATGGAAGTTGCTCTCAATGCAGGGGATATGAAAAAAATCCAAAAGTACATAGCGCCTCACTCATTTGAGGAGTGGATGAGGTGCCCCAATTAATTTCCTAGGCAGCAAAGAGAAATGTTTTAAAACTGGGACTAGGCCTTAGAACCGGTTGGTGGTTGACTCGGACTCAGACCAACTCAGACCGATCTGATTTCAATGACTCAATTTACTAAAGAATACATAAAATGTTTAAATTTAATAAAAACAATATATTTTAAAGATTCCAACCCATTAGAGACAAAATATGCAAAGTATGCTCATTCATATGCCAAGTAAAGGTGAATATATCAAAAAGTTTCAAAATGGCACAAAGTGCAATACATAACATGATAATAGTAACACATATCGGCAACAAAATACATAATCAATGAGGCTCTATCCTCTAAATGGCCTGCTTTAGAGTCTAAAAAACATGTTATAACCATCTTTTTTTGCCTAGCCTTGTCGTTTTCAAATTTTTCAAGATGATTTTCCAATTCCAATCTAATCTGTCCAATCTCCTCTAATGGGGCCATGCATGGGGCAACTTCGCCTCTTCTACCAGCCAAGTGTTCTTTCAACCTATGAATCCCCCCCCTCCCCCATATGCATTTCTTGCAGTATTTGCAATAAATCGTGTCATCCACAAGATCAATATGGATCCATGCAGCGTCTTTGACTCTTGGGGTGGCATCCATGGTAAAATTTCAATCTAGAAATTCAAGTATGCAACATTGCAAGAAGCAAACCCCATCTTCAATTCTTGATATGAAAATTTCATACTTCAAACTTCAAACTAGTAGAAGGCTGAAAGACAAAACATTAAAGATTGATTTCAGATCTGTAATTTAATGAGGAAAACCTAGGAACATATTTATCATTTAACATACGGTATACCTAGTTGGGAATCAAGATAGATTACTACTCTTCAATGATGCCCCACAACTCCAAATGCTCAAGAATGCTCAATGAAAGATGTGTGAGGCAAATAGCCCAAGATAGATTACTACTCTTCAATGATGCCCCACAACTCCAAATGCTCAAGAATGCTCAATGAAAGATGTGTGAGGCAAATAGCGGGGGGGGG
This sequence comes from Picea engelmannii, assembly GCA_009831015.1. Classification (NCBI taxonomy): domain Eukaryota; kingdom Viridiplantae; phylum Streptophyta; class Pinopsida; order Pinales; family Pinaceae; genus Picea; species Picea engelmannii. The sequence goes on from ML788734.1 coordinate 65,782, forward strand.
CTCTCTTTATAGGTTTTTTTTAGGGCTTAGGATACTTGAAATTAGGTCTTAGGCAATATTTTTTTTAAATAAGATTTAATCACCTACAAGCCACGTGATGGGGTCCAATGAGTGACTCGGCCGAGTTATGACAGACTCAGTCGAGTTGTACTGGTTTGGTAATGAACCCGCTGAGTAAGGCTTTGACTCAGTCGGTTCGGTACCAAACCGGTCATCCGAGTTGTTTAATGGGTCAAGTTGATACGAGAAAGCATTGACTAGGCCGAGTTGATCGAGTCTGAGTCAACTTGGTCTGAGTTTGAAAACATTGGCAAAGAGGTTCAAATTTCTGGGAGGCATTAATTCATCTTATAGTATCATAGGGGACTAATTATGTTGAAAGGTATGAGATGGAAGTTCAATAAGGAGAGCCACCAATTCATGGGTTGGGAAAGATGTTGATTATAGAATGTCAGTTGAGCTATCAAAGGAACTCACAACAAGAAGCATCATTTCCCTAGCAGACCTAGGTCTCCCTCTAGCTCATCAGTTGATGGAGGAGATTTGGAAAGGAAACTTATGATTTGGCATCTCAAGGGTAGCAATAGAGTAGTGGATTGAGGTTAAAGCGCATATTGCAAAGTCGGGTATTAAGTTGTGAGAAGAAGAGGACTCAATCATTTGGGGTGCCAATCCAATTCAAGGATATTACTCAATAAAGTCGGGCTATTCAATGAGGTTTTATCCTTGTCAGGCAAAGGATTCCCCTTGGTGGTGGACTCAACTATGAAATATTCAAGCACTGCCAAAATCAATCCTTTTCACTTGGTTGGCCCTAAAAAATGTAGTTCTCACATGGAACAATCTAAAGAAGAGAAGCTGGGAAGGACCAAGCTAATGCCCTCTCTGCGAAGAAGTTGGAGAAATGGTATGGAATTTGCTACTGGATTGTTATTATTCAAAGGAAGTTTGGTGTGTAGTAGGGACGTGCCCTCATCAAAAGGAAGGTGGTTGGGGAAATCACTGGAGTAGGCTTTGATCTCTAGACAATTGGCCCAAAAGAGGAAGTACTTGCATTGCTGATTCAGGTGTTATCGTCCATCTGGTTAGCTCGAAATGTAGCTATCTTTGAGAACAGAAAATACAGCCCAACAGAGGTTTTCCATAGACTCAAGGCTATCTTAGGGAAGGGCCGAGTGAACCCTCGTCAAAAACCTCCAAGACACCCGACCTCACCTATTAGAAGGCCTGGTATGGCACAATGGCAATTCGATGGAGCTGCTAGAGGACACTTAGGTAGAAGTGGAGCAGGAGGATGGTTACAATCGACATATGGAAATAAAGAAAGCTTCAAGCTTGGTTTAGGGACAACCACAAACAACCAAGCTGAGTTGTTAGCAGCAAGCACACTGATACATATGGCAAAAGAGAGGGGAATATTTGAAATAGAAATCTGCGGGGATTCAAAGATTGTAATTTGATGGTTGACAGGAAAGCTACACGTCCAAAACATCTACCACCAGGCTAGAGTGAGAGGGATAAAGGAAATGGCCAGCACTTTTCAAAGCATTTCATTTGCACATATTTTGCGTGAGAAGAACTATGAGGAAGACCAGCTTGCAAAGGTTGCTGTAGACCTCCGTGAAGGAACTTTGATAACTGAGGAGGGAGAAGTTCGCACATCCCAAGCAATATTTTAAAGCCCGGGCCAGTCAAGAAGCTTTTAGCCCTGCTTTCAATCAGGGATGGCAGATAAATCTGCTTTTCTCGCCTCCAGGATTTTGCTCAATATCGAGAAAGTTGGTAGTCGGCTCATTTTCCCTTTGCTCTTTCGGAAAGAAAGAGATCTAGGTAGAAATCATTGATCGGTGTCTATATGGTGTAGCTTTTCATTCAGGCTTGTTTTTCCGACAAGCTTAGAGACCGTAAAAATGTTCTCTTTTTTGAATGTAATAGGAGTAGACATTTTTCGTCTGAAAGAGGAGTCCATACTACTGTTTATAATACTTTTGTTTTATATAATTAGTGCATCTCTTTCATTTTATGTCCACCCATGTGTGTTGAGGTGGGTGGGTGTGGGTGGCTTTTTTATATGGAAAATGCAAGGGAATTACTGGAAAATGTTTCAGGGTGTTTCCCCACGTTTGCATGCCAGGAATGTTTATATGGAAACATAGGAAAAACATGTCATTTTGATTAGATCGCTCGACGACCTTTTCCATACATCCCTATGCATACGAAGGTGGATAAAACTTGACCGGCAGAGGGTAGTGGAGTGTTCTAGAAGCATGAACATTAATATTATTATACTGATGCAAAAAAACAATGAGACTACTTTTGCACATCACTCCTAGTACGAAAAACTAGAGTAGAAAATATCCCTTGGTGAAGTTTCAACCCTCCAACTATAAATTTTCCAGTTCTTCTGAACCCATGATTGTATAATAATCTCAACCTGAGTTTGACCATGGAAACATCCTGTTAAGTAGATATATGTTACTGCAAATGTCTGAAGAAAGATTTGGATAATGAAAACTCCTTGTTTGGTGGGATTACCTCATGATAAACCTTTGGGATAATCTTCCTGGCTTACTTTGCTACTATCGGCACCACTCACATGGCCCACAATATTCAAATGAGCTGGGGTGGCTCCTTCGCTGCCATATAAAGTAGAACTCTGCTCAAATGTGTGGTAACAGGAAGAACCAAACACTAAAGACACGATCAGAAGTTAAATCTTGCAGTGGACATGGATATGAAAATATTTGATTTGGTAAAGCTTCTCGCTCAACCTTGGCTTTGTTGTCACCATTAAATACCACTATCTCTTGCAGATCTTTGCCATAACCCATCAACCGAATTATTGACATCCCTTGTATCAATATCAAGGATACTTTAGACAAGCATTAATATTGTGCAACAAACACATCTTCAGCAGATGGCCAACGAAATTTCGTATCTTTGAATTTATGCAGTTAGGCATTTTGGGTCAGGAAATGCATATGCATTATTATAGTGACCTTTGTTGTCAGAAGGTTAATATTGTAAAACATACACAGTCAAAATTTTCTTTAGAGAAATGAAGATATTCTTTTTACTTTTTGCAAAAGCATACCAAAATTTGTAGTAGACTAGCGTTACACAAACTTTTTATGTCTTTGCAATTTTGGGTGAGATCATTTTTGTTACATATTTTTTGCATTGAAACTAGTACAACTCATATGCCAAACATGCCCTTGACAATCAAGCAAGATGTCGACTTGTCTTAACAGTTTGTCCTATCGTTAAGGAGCTTGTAGATGGAAGTCCAAACAGGATAGATTGCATTTTTGGCATTTGAACTTTATATATATATATATATATATATATATATACTTTTCTATGACAATATTATCTAAAATTTGCAGTTTATGAACTTCCCCTTAACAATACCAAAAGAAGACTTGTTTAGATGGTGTGTAATGATTTTCCTTGTATCAAAACAATAGCCCCTTGAGCTCTATATTCTATGAATCATCTAATTTCCTGGGATATGTTTTTACACAAAATGTTTCATTACCCACAGAGCAAGTCAGCTGCATCAATCCAAAATGTGCAACAGTAGCGCTAAAAATATTAAGGATGCAAATATTCAAGAATTATATTCTGGAAAGTAGTTAAACATACTGATTTGCAAATTGCTTCCTACTCTCCTAATGGTCAAGAGAGCCCTCACAATCTGGAGTGAGTTTTCTAAATAAAATCTGCATTTTAATGCCACCAAAGCTTCCTTCTTTTTCCTTACCTGGCATTAGGAGAACTGATGTCCAATTCAAGGCCACTAATCAATGAGGCTAATTTGCTTTCATCTTCCTCAAAGTCTTTATCCACATTGTGTTTTTTTATATAAAATTGTTCACACTTTTATTATATTTTATGCTGACTAGCTGCCTCTATTAGATACACCTTTACATATTGACGGAATCTTCATTCTTCATACTGCAGGTCTCAAAACCATATCATTCATTTTTCAGTGATGAGAGCTTAGCTGCCATGAAAAAAATTAACAAAGAGGATAGAGGAAAGGAAGGAAATGAAACAGCACCAAATATTGCTTTACAAATGGAAGAAACCATAGCAGTTGAATCTATGGAAGTTGATCAACAGCAGAATAATGTGGAAGATGATCTCCAGGATGATGCCGATGGTAACGATGAAGATATTGAAAATTGATGAAGAGATCATCTATCTGTTCCAAGCTTTTAGTGGAGTGAGTTGGCTGCCTTCATTTTCTGAATATTGGGTTGATCATGCTATTGAAGGTGACGGAGGACATGATGCTGAGATCCAAAAGTTACGAATTGGTCATGGGAGTTGCATATTTATTTGCTTGCTTGATTCGATTCTATGTTGTATTTTGTATTTCATTTTTGTTTTGTAGGGCCAAGGAAAAGGGGCACAAGGCACATGCACATGTTTTTTTGTTACGCATGTAATATTTATTAGTATTCATTCATTTATTCTTTGGGCACTCTCATGCAATCGCAAACCTCTATGTTTTGAATGTGAGTTTTAAGAGTGTAGAAGACTTCCAATGTTGTTTCTTGATTTTCGATTTCTATTGCTGGCATTTTGTGGTTTTCTGATTTCATATTTTTTCGATGGCATCTTGTTTACTTTATTTCTTGTATTGCATTTGTCTTTTCCATATTTTGGACTTTGGTATAATACATTAGTTGTAATTATAAATAAAGTTCTTGTCTATTTGAGGTTGATTGGACACGTTCCAAAACAATAATATTTTCTAGCTATGTAGTACATAGTACAATCTATTTTCTATTGTATAATGAATATTGATAATCGCACTATTTTGAAAAATTAGTATAACATATGCCTAACATCTATATATACAAAATAAAACTTTTATTTATGTTGCAATTTAGTATACAAGTTAAACAAAACAAAACTTTTATTTATGTTGCAATTTAATATACAAGTCAAACATTTGATGAAGTAAAAGTTATACAAAATAAAACTTTTATTTATGTTGCAATTTAGTATACAAGTTAAACAAAACAAAACTTTTATTTATGTTGCAATTTAATATACAAGTCAAACATTTGATGAAGTAAAAGTTATTGAAGATTTTAGGTTCAAAATTTATATAATAGATAATGTATTTTGAAAAATTAGTATAACATATGCCTAATATCTATATACAAAATAAAACTTTTATTTATGTTGCAATTTAATATACAAGTCAAACATTGATGAAGTAAAAGTTCTTTAAGATTTTAGGTTCAAAATTTATATAATAGATAATGGATTTTTAAGGAAGAAAGAATATTTTTTCTTTCTTTTTTTATATAATGGATAATGGATTCTTAATGAAGAAAGATTGTTTTTCTCTTCTTTTTTTATTACTAGGGGATTAGTAATTGAACTCATGTCATGGATATTTTTTTTTCTTTTTTTTTTTTTTTTATATTAGGGGGATTAGTAACTGGAAATAATGACATGGGTTTTTTCTTACCCTTGTCTAGAATGGAGGTAGCTAAGGTGAAACCTTTCTCTTATTGGTTAATTAAATAATGATGATAAAGACAATGCCTATAAGTCAGTGCCTACGAATCAATGATGATATGATTAAGAGATACGATAATTACATAAATAGACCCCCAACCTATTGTATTGATTACCATTGGCATCTACTAATTCTTTTTTTTGGCACATGCCTTATAATTGGATAAAATGTAGGTGAATGGGCAATAACAATGTTTGATTTTGCTACAAGTTATCTTAGGGACACTTATTGGCTTGCGACATTTCCCATTCAAATCAAGTCTACATGTTACCCCCCTAGTTGCACCAGGTAGGACTGACAATGATCCACAAAGGTTGAACAAGTCATTTGTTCAAAAATCAAAGTTCAAAAGTCCAATCGGGTCTTATGACCCTTTCATTTTTTCTTCTTCTTCTTCTTTATGCATGATCCATACCCCCATGGGGAGAATTGTAATAAAATGAACTAGCATGAGGTCTTTCTTATGTAAAAGGATTAGACCCCTAAGACTTGATCATCAATGCATACTCTAGAGTTTTTTTTTCACTTGTCAATTATATCTTGCTCGTCATCGAGTTATAATTTCTAAGTTTTTTCACTCACAACCTCCAAAGTTGGAGTGTGTACTGACAGTTAGGCCTTGGTGTGTATTTTCTGAGTCCAGTGTCTAACGTATATTACCATGCTAGTCATTATTTTTGAGTCTTATGGACATGCACTAGGTCCCTCTAGGATATTTTAATTATTTTAACAAGTCGTAAAATTTCCCGCAAAACAGATTTTTACCTTGTAATTTGATGTAATAATAAAAAGGTGGTACTAGGAGGTGTTATATGTCTTGGGGGTATTTGTTTTCTAACTCATATTACCCCTTATACCCTTGTACCCCCTTTTCTAGAGAAATTATTGACTTGTTCTCTTGTAAAAGTCAAGTTTACTCGAAAAAGGTGAAAAAAGACAAATAAATCAGCATTCCTATTTTTTAGGAAACATGTCAGTGACATGTTTTGAGTCAAATCACCCTTTCTCTTGTTCACTGGGAGATAGTGGCACTTACGGTTAGTGATGGAGGAGCATCAAATGAAATCTTGATTCTGATCCTAAGAGGGTCAAACCATTTACTAAAGGGGGTTGGTTCCCTTAATTTCCATGTCATTTCAATAATTGGGTTGAGAGACCTCTAGAAGATACCCAGATTGTAATCAATTGTAACAGGTAGATTTTATCTTGATTTTCAGAACAAAATAAGTGATCTTAGGGATTTATTATGATAGTTCGGGATTAGACAGTTTGAGTTAACCAAAGATGTTGAAATCTATAAAATTTTAAGTTGTAAGTGAAAACAGAGGTTGGGGAGTGTGAGATTGTGTGTAGTAAGCCCAGAGAACTTCGAGATAGTCTCATCTTGAGTTTTGGAGATGAATGGATAAAATTAGGGTTGAAATTATCTATAGTGTTTTTATGTATATCTCAATATTTCTCAGAGGAATTGTAGTTTGAAATTATGTTTGGTTATTCTCCAATAATAAGTCAATTTCTTAATCGAATAGATCCTTTAATCTTATGAAAATTTTGCAGTAGAACTTGCATTCTTCAGGAGCCTCCCTACACGACCGTCGAATCTAGAGTGGAAGTGTTTGGGTCGTTGGATCTTTCTCTACAAGGGGGTAACAATAGATTGAGATTAAGTGTCCTGAAACAAGGGGGATTGTCCTGAAAACAAATCAACAAACACCAGAGGAGCTCACATTACAGAAGCTCAAGAAAATACAACAGAACCAACAGTGAAAAAGCATACTCCTGAGATTGGAGAAGCACCCATGCTGAAGAGGGTTTTAATAAAAGCAGAGGAAGAACTTGTTCAAAACCACATGCAAATCAAGAGGGAACATATGCAAAGTGGTCAGTCATTGACAGTGGCAGTACAGATAATTTGGTTTCTACAAAAATGGTGGAGAAATTAGGACTACAAAATGTGGCACATCCTACTCCATATAAGGTGTCTTGGTTACAAAAAGGACATCAAATTTTGGTAAGTGAACAATGCAAAGTAGAAATTCAAATTGGTAGTTATAAGGATGAAATTTTTTGTGATGTTGTGCCCATGGATGTTTGTCATATTTTGTTGGGGAGACCATGGCAATATGATAGGAAAACAATGCATTATGGGAGAAAGAATACATACACCCTTGAGAAGAATGGGCACAAACATGTGTTGTTACCACTGAAAGATGAAGGAGCTAAAGAGGAAGCTAGTCCAAATGTACTACTCATGAGTTGGAAGAAACTTTTGTAGGAGGTCAAGGAAGAAGAAATGCAGTTTGTTGTTGTTGGTAAGCCAAGAGTAATTCTCACTAGCACCACTATAAATGATTTACCTATTGAAGTTCAAGCATTGTTAAATGAATTTGTTGATATAGTAGTTGATGAATTGTCTGATACTTTTCCTCCTATTAGAAGCATTAGTCATCATATTGATCTAATTCCAGGAGCTAGTTTTCCAAACAAAGTTGCATACAGGTTGACAACAAGAGAAAATGAAGAAATTAGAAAGCAAGTCCAGGAGTTGTTGGACAAAGGTTTGCTCAGGGAGAGTTTAATTCCTTGTGAAGTACCTATTGTGTTAAGTCCAAAGAAGGATGGTGGTTGGAGGATGCGTACAAACTCCAAAGAAATCAACAAGATAATAATCAGGTACAGATTTTTCTTGCCTAGAATGAATGATTTAATGGATTGTTTAAGTGGAGCAAATTATTTTTCTAAGATAAACTTGAAGAGTGGTTATCATCAGATAAGGATGAGGGAAGGAGGTGAGTGGAAAACAACATTCAAGAGAAATTAGGGACTATATGAATGGCTTGTCATGCCTTTTGGCTTGACAAATGCTCCCAACACATTCATGAGATTAATGAATGAGGTGCTTAAGGATTTCATTGGAAAATTTGTAATTGTTTATTTAGATGACATCCTTGTTTATAGTAGAACTAAATAAGAGCATTTGAGATGTTTGAAGTTGGTGTTGAAGTGACTGCAAGAGGAAAAGATTATAATAAATATGAAGAAGTGTTCCTTTATGAAGACATAACTAATTTACTTGGGATTTGTGATTTCTCAAGAGGGATTGAAGATGGATCCAGAGAGGGTAAGGGCTATAAAAGAATGGCCTTCTCCAAAGTTTGTTTTTGAGGTAAGAAGCTTTCACGGGTTAGCAAACTTTTATAGAAAATTTATCAGAAATTTCAGTAGTATTTGTGCTCCTATAGTAGATACTATAAGGAAGGAACACCAGTGTTTTAATTGGACAAGATAAGTTGAAAAATGATTCAGACTGTTAAAGCAGAAGATTACAACAAAAACCAATTTTAATTTTACCAAATTTTCAAAAGCCATTTCAAGTCAAATGTGATGCAAGTGGGGTAGCAATAGGTGTTGTCCTGAGTCAAGAAGATAAACTTGTTGCTTATTTCAATGAGAAGTTGAATGATGCCAAGAAGAAATATTCAACTTATGAAACAGTTTTATGCAGTAATACAAGCCCTGAAGAAGTGGAGGCATTACCTTATGCCTAAAGAATTTATCTTATATTCTGATAACCATGCTTTACAATTCATAACCAAGCAGGAGAAATTAAATAAAAAACATGCTAAATGGGTATAATTCATGCATAATTTTACTTTTCTTATTAAGCATATTAGTGGGAATGCTAACAAGGTTGCATATGATTTGAGTAGGAGATGTTTAATTTTGCAGGAATTTCAAGTAAGAACGTTGGGATTTGAGCATCTCAAAGAGATGTATAGAGGAGATCCAGACTTTAAAGCAGTCTATGAAGCATGTAGAAATCCAATGATTGGGAGTTAGGAGTCCTTGGATGGTGTACATGATACATGAGGGATTGTTGTTCAAAGGTAGTTAGTTCTGCATTCCAAAGTGTTCAATGAGGGACAAATTATTGAAAGAAAAACATAGTGGAGGATTAGCTAGTCATTTTGGCCATGACAAGACGTTTTCCCAATTAAATTCTTCTTATTTTTGGCCAGGTATGAGGTCTAATGTGAAGATATTTGTTGACAGATGCATAATTTGCCAGTATACCAAAGGAAAGCAACAAAATGTAGGTTTGTATAAGCCATTTCTTATATCAGAGAGACCATGGGATGCCATAAGCATGGACTTTGTTTTAGGTTTGCCTAGAACACAGAGAGGAAACGATTCAATCTTTGTAGTTATTGATATATTTTCAAAGATGACACACTTTATATCTTGTTATAAAACTAGTGATGCAACACACATAGCAAACTTGTTCTTTAAGGAGATTGTGAGATTGCATGGATTGCCCAGAAATATAGTTTCAAATAGAGACACTAAATTCATTGGACATTTTTGGAGAACCTTGTGGAGAAAGCTTGGAACAAATTTAGCATTTAGTTCAGCCTATCACCCTCAGACTGATGGGAATAATGAAGTAGTAAATAGAATTTTGGGTAACTTGCTAAGGAGTCTAGTTTATGAACACAGAAATCAGTGGGATCAAGTTTTACCACAAGTTGAATTTGCTTATAATGACTCACCTAACATGAGTACAGGAAAGAGTCCATTCCAAATAGTATATGGGAAGCATCCAAGGGGTATTTCTGAACTTAGGAATATGGGAAAAGCAGAGTTGAGAAGTGCAGATGCTGAAGATTTTGTTGTAGACATGCAAAAGCTACATGAACAAGTCAAGGAACAACTACAAGACATTAGTCAGAGGTATAAGGAGAGGGTAGATCAAAAAAGAAGAGAGGTTAACTTTGAAGTTGGAGATCAAGTGTTGGCACATTTGAGAAAGGAGAGATTCTCGAGAGGAGAATATAACAAGTTGAAGTTGAATAAAATAGGACCTTGTAAGATCCTGAGGAAATTTTCAAGCAATTCCTATGAATTAGAGTTACCACCAGATATTGGAATATCTCCAATATTCAACATTGCATACATGTACCCTTACAGAAAATCTGAAGCGGAGGAGGGAGATGGTAGTGAATATGTTCAGTGGATGAAGTAGTTGTTGATATTATGGTAGCTATGGGAGGTATTAACCTCCATTTGTGACCATTGATGAGATTAGAATATTTTGGAAGCAAGAAAAGACTTGGATATAACCCTAGAAGAGAAGTCGACTAAGGAAAATATTATATATTAAGTATTTAGCACCCATAAAGAGAAGTCTGCCCAGACAGAATGGCAAAAGCAATATAAATATAGGACACCAATCTTCATTTTAACCAGATTTCTCAGAATTGCATAAATACACTTGTGTGCACTGCAGAAGTCCAGTAGTGCACAAGTCTGGGGAGCAGCTGTTGTCGTAGTTCTGAAATCTGCATTTTCGGTTTTTCTGGGTTGGGCTCTCTGGTCAGTTTTGGTTATCTTTTCTTGGTGCATTAACCTTGGTTAGTTATTGGTTTTCTACCAGAATTCTTCTCTCTGTTAAGGTCAAGGTGTTCGGGGTGGCATTAGTGCCTATGGTTGGGTGACAATATTGCTATATTGTCTATGGTTAAACGAGCACACCCACTTTACTAACAAGTTATGGGCCCACACCTCCTTCGTTCAGTCTAACCACTAGAAGGAAGCTAAGCCATAAATTTATCAATCTCGTTGAAGAACTATCACCAGGGTTTCTTGCAGGTGTAGTTACCAAAGCACTGTCGCTAGGGTTACTAGCAGGTGCAGTTGCAGAAACCCTAAAACCCTTGTTCATCACCTTATGATGGACTACCTTACTCAAGGAGAAGATGTTCTAGTGCGCCTTAGTCCAACGCACCTCTTGGCACTCTCAAAAGGCCGAAACGTCAAGATTGGGATTTTGGGTCAAAGCTTGATCAGTTATCAGTCAATAGAAATCATGAATGAAAAGACAAATCATCTACATTATTCAACGTTCACAGGAACTCTTGAAGATGACATGTGGATAATTGACAGTGGAGCTTCCAAGCATATGACAGGAGACCAAGCTAGACTCTCTAATCTAAATGAAAAGAAGACATCGTACAAGGTAGAACTTGGAGACAAAAACACTTACCCAGTCGAAGGAATTGGTCAAGCCTCCGTCAAATTGAAAACAACAATGTTCATTTGAGCAATGTCTTATATGTACCTGGTTTAGAAAATAATCTTGTATCCATATCTTTCCTAGAAGAAAAAGGAAACATAATAGTCTTTTTAGATGGAAAAGTATTCTCTTAGCGTAGAGACTCCAGCATAGAGAATGCTAGAGTTATTGAAACCCGTGAAGGAAGACTATACAGACTACTAGAACAAAATGATGAAGCCCTTGTACATGATGAAGTCAATCCCAATGAACTTTGGCATAGAAGGTATGCTCATATCAAATATCAAAGCATTACCCTTCCTCAGAATACTAGAACTACAGTCTACACATGAAGGAATTTGCAAAGGATGTGCTCTTGGTAAGAATGTTAAGAAACCATTCTCAAGCAGTAATAATAGATCTAAGGAAATCCTAGATCTAATACATTCAGATGTTTGCGGTCCGATGCCAGTCAAATCTCTAAGAGGTTCTTTTTACTATGTAATCTTCATAGATGATTACTCAAGAAAGAATTGGTTATATCTCTTGAAGACAAAGAACGAAGTTTTAAGCAAGTTTCAAGAATTCAAAGCAGAGATAGAGAACCTCACAAATAAGAAAATCAAGACCTTAAGAACAGATAATGGAGGAGAATATACATCCAAGGAATTTGTTTCCTTTTGCAAATCAGTAGGGGTTAGGAGGGAGCTAATTGTTCATCATAACCCTCAACAAAATGGTGTAGCAGAAAGGAAGAACAGATCTATTGAAGAAATTGTGAAGGCACTATTGAACGATCAAGGTTTATCTATGTATCTGTGGGGAGAAGCAACCATGACAACAATATATGTTCAGAACATAAGTGCTCACAGCATATTGAAGGATATGACTCCAGAAGAAGCCTTCTCAGGAAAGAAACCTAATGTGGAACACTTAAGAATCTTTGGATGCCTAATTTACTTAAACATCTCCAAGGATAAAAGGAAGAAATTAGAACCCTCAGGAAATAAGGGCATATTTGTGGGATACAGTGAATCATCCAAGGCCTATAGAATCTATATCCCGGAACAACATAAGGTTGAAGTCAGCAGAGATGTAACCTTCAATGAAAAGATGGCTTTCAAGAAATCCATAGGAACTATAGAAGAAGAAGAGTATGGAGATCCTAATGAAGAAAGCACATGTCTTCTAGAAAGTTAGAATGAAGAAACATAACAACTTGATCATCCGATGCAACTAGGTGAAACTATTGAATCGGACATTGTACACAAAACCAAGAAACATCCAGCTTGGCTTGAAGCTACCTTATAAGAAGCAAAAAGACTCAAAGCCCCAAGTGGCACCTTCAGAAAAAGCAAAAATCCCAAGAGATTCTCCATCTATGCATCATGTATGACAAAGCTTCTAAATGAAGAACCCACCACGTTTGAAGAGACAACTCAAAAGAAACAATGGAAATAAGCCATGACAGAAGAACACCATTCCATCATGAAAAATGATATATGGGAAATTGTGCCTAGACCTAAAGAAAAATCAATAGTAACTTCAAAATGGGTCTATAAGATCAAACATGCAGCATACGGAAGCATGGACAAATATAAAGAAAGGTTCGTAGCTAGAGGGTTCTCCCAGAAGGAGGGAGAAGACTATGATGAGACATTTTCTCCTGTTGCCAAGTATACTTCTATTAGAGCCATTATGTCTCTTGTTGCTTCCATGGGATGGAGTTTACATCAGATGGATGTAAAAACAATTTTCCTCAATGGAGCAATCGAAGAAGAAGTATAGATTGAACAACCTCAAGGATTTGAAGTACACTCCAAAGACACTCATGTTTGCACACTAAAGAAAGCTTTATATGGACTCAAGCAAGCTCCAAGAGCTTGGTATGCCAGATAGACAACTACTTAATAAGACTTGGATTCTCCAAGAATCATGCAGATCCAAATCTTTACTACAAAGTCGTGAACAATGCACCTGTGATTCTACTGCTATATGTCGACAATTTATTCTTGACAGGTGAAGAGTCTCGCATCATCCAGTGTAAAAAGGAACTAGCATGTGAGTTCGATATGAAAGATCTTGGTCTCATGCATTATTACTTAGGACTAGAGGTATGGAAGAAGCGTGGTGAAGTACTCCTTGGACAAGGAAAGTATGCAGTGAAGATTCTTCAGAAGTTTTGAATGATGGATTGCAAATCCATGGACACTCCTATGACCACAAATATAAGAAAAAAAAAAGACTCAGATTCTTATCCAGTAGACCTGTCCCTATATCAGCAATTGATTGGGTCATTGATGTATTTAGTAAATACTCGACCAGATATTTGCTTTGTCGTAAACACACTAAGCCAGTTCCAGGTGGAACCCAGACATGAGAATTGGATAGCTGCAAAGCATGTTCTAAGATATATTTGTGGGACACTAAACTATGGTTTAAGATATACCACATCCAACGATATACAACTTCATGGATTCACAGATTCAGATTGGGAAGGAAGTGCAGAAGACAGAAGGAGTAATTCAGGTATGTATTTCAGCTTGGGCTCCGCTGTGATATCTTGCGGTAGCAAGAAACAGAGGTTTTCCGCACTCAACACAACAGAAGCATAATATATTGCAACATGTGAGGCATGTACAAAAGCAATATGGCTGAGAAAGATGATTTCTAGATTATTTGACCAGGTTCCAGATTCGACCATAATATACTGTGACAATCAGAGTTGTACAAGGCTATCAGAACACCCAATGTTTCATGAAATGTTGAAATACATTGATTTCAAATTCTACTTTATTCGAGATAAAGTCTAGGAAGGAGAAGTGAAGCTCCAGTATATCCCCACAGATGAGCAAACAACATATATCTTGACAAAGCCTCTATCCAAAATAAAGTTTGCATACTTACGAGACAAGTTGGGGATCGTGGAAATAATTCCCTTAGCTGAAAGGGAAGAAATGGATCTCCAGGTTGGGAGGGAGCACTGATATATCATTGATTTATGGACAGTCATTTTCCATCTTGGAAAATGGTCGAGGATGGGTAGTTCCTTCCCAGTTCGGAAAGTGGTTTGAGATTTCTAATGGACAGGCATTTTCCAGTTCGGATAATGGTCCATATTGAACAGTCATTTTCGTAATGAAAATGGTTCGATAGATTGTTGTTTACCATAGACAGTGATTCCCCTTGTGGCCAGTGTGGGGGAATGGTCTAGGATAGTCTTTCTTCTTGATAGTCGCTCTCAGTAGTGGTCAAGAAGAATGGTCTGGCTCGCCAGGCAGTCATTCTTTTGAAGTTCACAGTTGTGAGCAGTTTCGAAGAATGGCCCATTTTGGAGGTTGGTGGAGGACAATCATTTCCTTAGGAAATGGTCCGGACAGTCATTCCCTAGGGCATACTCATTCTCTCCAGGTTTCTCTTTGTTTAGTACCGGAGGAATGGCCTAGTTAGGTGAATGGTCCAGGTTCAACAATCAGGGACAGACATTCCCTAGGGCATATTCATTCTCCCTAGGTTGCACTTTTTTTAGTGTCGGAGGAATGGCCCAGTTAGGTGAATGGTCCAGGATCATAAATCAAGGAAAATTATTATTCCATGCTTGGGAAGAATAGTCCAGATATCCCATGGTTGATGTTTTATTTTCTGAGGGCAGATGCTCTTCCATATCTCACAGATGTGAGTGGAAGAATGGCCCAGATGACTCAATTTATATCATGATATTGTTTTTTTGTGCAGGTTGATATCAGATGATATGAATGCTATGGAGATTGTATGTCTCTAGATAGTATATGTATGCTACTGTGGTGGATATGTTCCACTGGTTGTGACTATATGTCACTAATTAAGTAGTCGTGTACTACTTGGTGTGGTTGTGTACCACTGGATAGTAGTTGTGTACTACTATGGATAGACACAATTGTGTTCTATTAGATGACATTGTACTAATTATCATGGAGATTATCCATTTGGATAATGATGACGATGCTCTTGACTTGATCATAAGATAGTCTGTGTGACTATAATGATGCTACCAGTTGAATGGTATGTTTGTGCTCAAGACCATTACCTGTTATACCTCCCTAGCTAGGAGGGAGTGTTGATATTATGGTAGCTGCGGGGGGTATTAACCTCCATTTGTGACCATTGACGATATTAGAATGTTCTAGAAGCAAGAAAAGACTTGGATATAACCCTAGAAGAGAAGTCGGCTAAGGAAAATATTATATATTAAGTATTTAGCACCCAGAAAGAGAAGTCGGCCTAGACAGCCTGGCAAAAGCAGTATAAATATAGGACGCCAGTCTTCATTTTAGCCAGATTTCTCAGAATTTCATAAATACACTTGTGCTCACTATAGAAGTCCAGTAGTGCGCAAGTCTAGGGAGCAGCTGATGTCACAAATCTGAAATATGCATTTTCGGTTTTTCTGGGTTGGACTCTCTAATCAATTTTGCTTATCTTTTCTTGGTGCATTAGCCTTGGTTGGCTATTGGTTTTCTACCAGAATTCTTCTCTCTATCAAGGTCAAGGTGCTCGGGGGTGGCATTAGTGCCTATGGTTAGGTGACAATATTGCTATATTGTCTATGGTTAAACAAGCACACCCACTTTACTAATAGTATCTACCTACATTCAAAAAGTTGCAGATGGAAAGAATTCTTGATCAAAAGATTTCCAAGAAGACTAGGAAGAAGGATTACTATGATTACTTAGACAAGTGAAAACATCTACCCGTGGAAGATGCAACCTGGATGAATACTGCAGAGATCCAGAAGCATGGAAAGAAGCTTGAAGACCTCATGGACAGGAGTCCATGAACATTTATGTTCCATGGGAGTCTGATGTAGGAGCATCAAATGAAATCTTGATTCTAATCCTAAGAGGGTCAACCCATTTACTAAAGGGGATTGGTTCCCTTAATTTCCATGACATTTCAATAATTAGGTCAAGACACCTCTAGAAGATATCCATATTGTAATTAGTTGTAATAGGTAGATTTTGTCCTGATTTTCAGAACAGAATAAGTGATCTTAGGGATTTATTATGATAGTTTGGGATTAGAGAGTTTGAGTTAAGCAAAGATGTTGAAATATATAAAATTATAAGTTTTAAGTGAAAACATAGGTTGGGGAGTGTGAGATTGTGTGTAGTAAGCCCAAAGAACTTTGAGACAATGTCATCTCAAGTTCTGGAGATGAATGAATAAAATTAGGATTGAAATTACTTATAGTGTTTTGATGTATATCTCAATATTTCTCAGAGAAATTCTAGTGTGAAATTGTGTTTGGTTATTCTCCAATAATAAGTCAATTTCTTGATCGAATAGATCCTTTGATCTTATGAAAATTTTGCAGTAGAACTTGCATTCTACAAGAGCCTCCCTACACGATCGTCGGATCTAGAGTGGAAGTGTTTGGATCGTTGGATCATTCTCTACAAGGGGGTAACAAGATATCGAGATAAAGCGTCGATCGTTGATCACATCCATATCAATGATCTCAATTTCTCGTTGAACAATTGGGGCCATTAAGTTAACATCGTAGGATCGCGACAGGAGAGAAGGATCTATGGTGGGAAACTCTTTCGCATTATGAAGTTGCCAGAGATTTAATTACAAAGCCAAAGGCGAATTGATCTGTAGCGTCGATCAATTGAAGTATGTGTCAATTCAGAGTTAATTCATGTTCTGTTGAGTTGTTAACAAACCCCTTGGTTGGAGTAGCGAGAGCACGTGGATCGTCCATCTCATCGTTTGATTTGAACAATACCATCAATCCAAAAGTGGGACACGGGATAAGGTTAGTGCCTAATTTGGTTAGCAGTAGGTCATAAGTCTTGGTCATATACCAAGGGGATAAGCGATCAGGCCTTATCTATTGAAAAATACCTCGCCTTTTTTAATTAGACTAGGGTTCTAACCCTTGGTCCTATTGGAAATCTAAGGCAAAACACTACTAAAACCCAAAATCAAAGAGAATTGAGTTTGTTAGGTTGCAAACAACAAAGAACAAAGCTGAATATTGATTCAATCGGGCTATCAATGAGTTAGTGAGTGAGTGGGAATTTTGAGGTGTCATTGGGAGGAGATCCCAAGAAGAGGGTGTGCCCCTCCTCCCTCATGTGGCACATTCTCAAGAGATGGCACACATCCCAAGGAGGATGCCACTTCTCTTGGGCCATGTTTCGCCCCTCTCACCCTTCCTCTCTCTTAGTGGTGGCACCTTACTTGAGTGGTGGCACCTCTCTCAAGTTCTCTTGAGATGTGGCATCAACCAACTTCACCTGTGGCACATTTCTCTTGAGATGACTCACCCTCTAAGCTTTGGGAATGTCTCCCTCTTGTGTATATGAACAACTCAACCCCTCTCCTCATGGTTAATGGGAGTTTGGGCCTACTTGACATTGTAATATTGTTGTAACATTTTGTTGTTGGAATAAAAGACTTTGGAGGTCAAAGGTGGCTTGTGCTAGTGTGTGGATGATCATTGTCATATGCTTTAATGTTATGAGGTGATGTAGTTCTAAAATTTTTCATTTCAATTATTAACTAGGCCTTTGAAGGGGTGTTGTCACCCAGTAGGATAGGATTATTAAGCTAGTTCACTTTGTTTAATCATGTTGTTGTTAAATTACATATTAGTTTATAATGGTCAATTAGAAATTAGACTTAGGCATTAATAAAGTCAAAGTGACTTTAGGTTAATTTATTTGCATTTAGGTCATATATTTGCTTTTAGGTTATATTTTCACTTTATCCCACATTCATAAAGTGGTTTGACTCTACTTGATTGTAACCTATATAAGAAAGATATTTTCTCTCTTATTTCATTGATTGAATAAAGACAAATAACCTTATTCAAGTTATTTTGGTTTCTGTGTGTGCTCGATTTTCGTTACATGGTATCAGAGCGAGGTTAGGGCCACGGAGTCTGGGAGTGCATGAAGACCTAGGGATTGTTGCCGGCAGTGACAGATCGAGGGATCGCCAGCGTAGCACACTCAAGGAGCCGAAAGGGTTTCGGATCAGCCGGAGTCGAGTTCATTTGATTTTTTGGTTTTAAAAACCAGGTTTGAATTTTTATTTTTTTTTAGGGTTTTTCGGAAACAATTTGCGGTTTTAAATCCAGGTTCACGAAATCAAATTCAAAATTTTTTAAGAGTTTCGGGGCTAGTTTTTTTTTTTAAATTAGAATCAGTCGTACATCGTACGGAATTGATTTTAGCAGCAAGTTGTGTAAAAATTAGAATCAACCGTACATCGTACGGAATTGATTTTAGCAACAACCGTTGATTTCTGAAGATCAAACCACACGGAAAATCCATATGGATTTTTACACAGCAGCCCGGAAAAATCCGTACGAAAATTTAATTGGGTCGTATGAATTAATTCATTCGTACAGAATTGATTTGCAGCGTACGAAAAATTTAATTCAGCAGCCATACCGTACAGATCAGTCGTACAGTCCGTACAAACTGCCATTTTTTTGCTAATCTCTGCAATTTCTAAGTTTTAACTGAAATTTCTCTCAAATTTTGTCAATTTGGATGGTTTGGAGAACAGATTGGTGCCCATCTTCGAATATCTGGTGTTTGTTTTACTGCTAATTTCTTGAGTTAGCATATTTGAGGAGAAATCGGTTGATTTGGAGCTGGTTGAGGGTAGATTGCAAGTATTTTGCCATTATTTATTTGCTATGTTCAGTATTTTACGATCATCTATGGCTACATTGACCAACATCATGTTGGAAGGCAACCAAAAGTTCTCTGGGAAGAACTACAATACTTGGAAGCAACGCATGTTGGCCATTTTTGCGTACCGGTGCCTGTCAGATGTTGTTCTGGGCACAAGTCCTCGTCCCACGGTTGCAGGTAAAGACCAGAGCTAGTTTGATGGCCAAGACAGAGAGGTCGTGATGCTGATCAAATTGTCCGTGAAAGATGAGATGCTACCTAAGGTTCAGAATGGGAATATTGCTGCAACGATCTGGAAACAGTTGAAAGAAACCCATGAGATTTCAGATAAGGGTCGAGTGTTCCTTTTAAAGAATATGTTGTTCTCGATCAAGATGAATGAGGGTGCCTCTCTCCAAGAGAACTTACTCAAGATCAAGGACATCCAGGAGCAGTTGGAGGCCATTGGTCGGAAGATGGCAGAAGAGGACATGGTGGTGATTACGCTGAACAACTTGCCAAGGTCCTACGAGCACTTCATTGAGACCCTGAACATCACAGCTACAGACGTTGACCTGAAGTTTGGAGAGCTATCTTATAAGCTCTTGCAGCAGGACAGGTGGAAGAAGCAGTTTGGGAGAAGTAGTGAGATAGAGGGTTCAGAGCAGGCCTTTGCAGCCAAAGCTAAAGGAAAAGGTAAATGGACAAGGAAACCTGGTCCAGGCAATGATGAGGATGCCACCAAAAGCCTGAAGACCATCACTTGTCATTACTGTGGAAAGACTGGCCATATGAAGAAGCACTGCAGAAAGTGGTTGGCAGATCAGAAGCAAAACCACGAAGGGTCTCAACAGAAGGCCCATGTCGCAGAGCACACATAGGAGAAGGAGGTAGCTTTCTATGCTTTTATGGCCTGTACACAAGAAAATCAGTCCAAGTCATCTGCTTGGTTTTTTTATTCAGGCGCATCCAGGCATTTCACTAATCGGAAAGATTGGTTCACAGAGTTTACACCTAGTCCATCCAAAGACTCGGTGATCTTCGGTGGAGGCGAGGAGTATAATATAGTCGGCAAGGGGAATGTTCAGATTTCCTTCGGACGAAAGATGCTTATGTTTCTCAACGTCCACTATGTGTCAGGTATGGAGCTTAATCTGCTCTCAGTTAGTCAGATTATGAGGCACTCTCCTCACTTGGATGTCAACTTTAGCAATCACAAGTGATATATTGTTGACAAGAATACCAAGAAGATCGTTGCTCTTGGTGTGGAGGACCGTGGTCTGTTCAGATTGGTGGATATTGGGCAGGGCAGAGAGCATGCATTGGTAGTGAAGAGTGCGTCAGACATCTTCACACTATGGCATCAGAGGTATGGGAACCTCAATTTTAACTACCTCTCTCAGTTGGCACGAGAGAAACTAGTAGATGGACTTCCAGACATTTAGCAGAAGATTTAGGGAGTTTTTGGAGCTTGCCAGGCAGGGAAGCAACATCAAGCGCCATTTGATGAAGGACAAGCTTGGAGAGTGCAGAGGGTTCTTCAGTTGGTTCATGCAGACGTATGTGGACCAATGAACACGACATCAATCACCGGTGCCAGGTATTTCCTTCTGTTTGTTGATGGTTTCAATAGGAAAATGTGGGTGTATTTTTTGAAGTTGAAATCTGACGTGTTTAAAGAATTTCAAAACTTTAAAGCGTTAGTCGAGAATGAGTCAGGTTGTCATATTACCTCTCCTAGATCTGATAATGGTGGAGAATTCTGCTCCAAATAATTCAATAATTTTTGTGCTAAACATGGGATCAAGAGACAATACACCACACCCTATACTCCACAATAGAATGGGGTGGTTGAAAGGCGAAACCGCACTATCACAGAGATGTCCAGATGTATGTTGTAGAACAGGTGTGTTCCTAACAGGGTTTGGGCAGAGGCAGTGTTCACAGTAGTGTACTTTCTTAATAGATCTCCCATGATGGCGGTAAAGCAGAAGACTCCAGAGGAAGCATGGTCTGGAAGAAAGCCCAAAGTAAGTCACTTGAAGGTATTTGGTTCTACTGCTTACACTTGGATTCCAGCTGCGAAACGAACCAAGTTAGATCCGAAGAGTAAGAAGATGATGCTTACAAGGTACAACGACACCCATAAGCTTACAGATTAGTTGATGTTTACACTGATAAGGTGAGCTTTAACAAAGATGTTGTTGTTGATGAGGAGGTTGGACCCTTCCATACTCCTCCTGCATTCAGAGTTACTGAGCAGCCATAAGTCATTGAAGATTCAGGTGTCAAGCTTTCGATAGCTCCACCTGAAGGGGGGAAAGATTTTGAGCATGATGATGAGGAGTCAGAATAGGATGAGTCTCCTAGGTTAGTCAGATCAGTACATTCTGAAGCAAGAAGCCCAAGTCATGGTGGCAATACTGACTTGGCAGCGAGGGATTCCAAAAGACCCAAGTGGTGGCACAACACCATTGGAGATGTTCGGATAGGAGAGATGATCGAGGGAAGATCATCACGAGGTAAGAGTAAACAACAGACTGGCATAGTCAACTTTGCTCTTATGGCTAATATTCAGGAGATCTATGAGCCTCAGGTATTCAAGGAAGAAAAAGGAAGACCTAAATGGGAAAAGTCTATGGAGGTCGAACATGAAAGTTTGATGAAAAATCAGACTTGGGATCTCATAGCTCTTCCATCAGGGAAGAAACCCATTGGCTGCAAATGGGTGTACAAGGTCAAGTACAAGGAAGATGGTCTACTTGACAAGTACAAAGCACGGTTAGTTGCGAAAGGATTCTCTCAACGAGAAGGCATTGACTATGAAGAGACTTTTGCTCCTACAACAAAGATGAGCACTATTCGTCTTGTTCTAGCCATGGCAACACAACAAGGCTGAAAGGTCCACCAGATGGACGTGAAAAGTGCCTTCCTCAATGGAGATTTGAAGGAAGTGGTATACATGTGCCAACTAGAGGGGTTTCAGGTTGCAGGGAAGGAGCATCTAGTTTACAGACTAAAGAAGGCTCTATATGGTCTGAAACAGGCACCGAGGGTGTGGTACATCAAGATTGACAGGTATTTGGTTCATCAAGGGTTCCAGCGAAGTCCTTTAGATTCCAACTTATATGTCAAAAGAGTTGGTAATGAGATCATTCTTCTGGTTGTTTATGTGGATGATATCATTATTACAAGTAGTGAGGAAGATGCAATTACATGGATCAAATCCAACATGAGTAGAGCATTTGACATGATAGATCTAGGCCTCCTACACTATTGTCTGGGTGTAGAAGTTTGGCAAACAGGGAGCAGCATTTTTGTCTCACAAGCAAAGTATGCCAGGAGTTTGTTGGATAAGTTCAGGATGGAGGATTGCAAAATATCCTCTACACCTATGGAGAAAGGGATGAAACTTTCAGCCAAGACTGACTCAAAGGCAGTCGGTGAGTCACTATACAGACAGCTAGTGGGCAACATGATATATCTTACAGCCACTAGACCTGATCTGAGTTTCTCTATGAGCTTCATTTCCAGATTTATGACAGCACCAAAAGTAGAGCACTAGATAGCAGCGAAGCGAGTGCTGAGATATGTGAAAGGGACACTTGACTTTGGTATTATGTATATCAGGAGCAAAGACCCGAGGTTGTGTGGGTATACAGATTCAGATTGGGCAGGTTCTGTTGATGACAGAAAATCCACTTCTGGATATGTCTTCAGCCTTGGCATGGGTGCAGTCACATGGACCAGCAAGAAACAACATACAATCGCCCTTTCATCGACAGAAGCAGAGTATCGAGGAGCATTGAAAGGTGCATGCGAGGTAGTTTGTCTCAGGAGGATGTTATCAGATATGCAGATGCAGCAGAGAGATCCTACACCCTTGTTTTGTGAGAATCAAGGGGTAATGAAACTTGCCAAGAATCTAGTCTTCCACAAGCATACCAAACATGTTGATACACACTGTCACTTCATCAAACAACTTGTAGAAGATGGAACTATTGAGCTGCACTATTGTTTTATAGAGGATCAAACTGCAAACATTTTCACCAAGTCTTTGGGTCCCAAAAAGCATGTAAAATTTCGAAAGAAACTTGGTGTAGTGAGTAGATTGACCATTAAGGGAGGGTGTTAAATTAAATATTAGTTTATAGTGGTCAATTAGAAATTAGACATAGGCATTAATAAAGTCAAAGTGACTTTAGGTTAATTTATTTGCTTTTAGGTCAGATATTTGCTTTTAGGTTATATTTTCACTTTATCCCACATTCATAAAGTGGTTTGACTCTACTTGATTGTAACCTATATAAGAAATCTATTTGCTCTCTTATTTCATTGATTGAATAAAGACAGATAACCTTATTCAAGTTATCTTGGTTTCTTTGTGTGCTCAATTTTCGTTACAGTTGTTTTCTTATTTGAGAGATTTTGATGTGCATGTATGTTTTGGTTAATTAACATGTTCTTTGAGTTTCTCTTGTAGGTGACACCAAGACTTCAACAATTTGTTTTGCAAGCATTTTGGTTCATAGGGCTTCATTTCTTGTAGAGGTGGCTAAGCTAGTTTGCATCTTCCGCAACTCCAAGATTCTAGAGACATAGTCCGTCCTCATTCTACCAAGAGACTCCATTGCCCAAGGGTTCCAAGCTATCAAGTTTGTCTTTCTCTCCTTCGCAAAATCTACATTTTCTTTGGTTACTTCTCTTGCATGCATAAGTAAATCTTAGTTTTAAAGTTCTATATGCTAAAGTAGATTTTACTTTTGCATACATGCATGCTAGATCAATTTTACATTTAAAGTTCCATCATTTTAAGTAGATCTAGCACTAAAAAGTCTACTTTTAGCAAGCACTTCTTTTGAAATATTACGGCTAAAAGGTAGTTTAAATTTTAAAGATCTTCAATTAATTATTTGGAAATCTTAGTGTCATTTTGTTTGCTTCCCCAAACTACAAACAAAAGTCACTAAGAAGGCTTACTTTATTGGTATTTTGCTAACATAGTTTATAGCTTTTCATTTGGAATTTTTTGTAGAAAGTCTAACAATTTTTGTAGACACTTTTAAAGTGTTTTTTGGCATATTTTCTCATCTTTTGCTTGTTGTTTTTGTAGGTTTTGTGAGAATCCCAGGAGAAGGTCTACCAAATTTTTTTGGATCTAGAGCATCCAAGATCCCCTAACAAACCTCTTCTTCAGTCTAAACCTTTTTCTTCCACCATATTGTAAGTCTACTTGGTATTGAAACATAAAAGACCAAGATACACTCTTCTAAACACTATTGTAATCAACTAGGCTTGCCATCCCCCAGGGGCTGGGGGGGAATGTCTCTTTTTTTTGTTTGGTCTCTTTTACTTGCTCTTTTCTTTTATGCAAGGTTAAAATAAACCCAAGCACCACAAAACATTAGATTAGTTTCAATTTCTAGATCATATTAGATTATATTTCATTTTTTTCTTTTCCTTTTAGTTATTTCAATTTCGTAAAGCAATAAACTTTCCCCTCAGAGCCTTAGTATGCTTTGGCCCCTCGTGAAATTTTCTTGATCTTGGGTGCCATCAAAATCGAAACCTCTCAATGTGGATTAGTTTAAGTAGGACAATCATTTCTCAATTATTGTTCAAAGGGAACCATACTCGTGGGATTGCATGTGAGTTCAAGGGGGGACTTTAAGATCTTAGGTTCTCTCCCTGTTGGAAGTCCTGTAGTCTTGTGAGTACCCTTGAAGGGCTAGTTGTTAAAGGGCCAAATATTAGATTAGATTTTACTTTTTTTTCACACTTACAATCTTGCATGCACAAAGTGGAGTTGCAACATCAAGCCACTTCACTAAATTAACCCACTAATTCAACCAATCGCCCCGAATAATAAAATTTGTCAAGAACATTTGCAACACGTACATCTTGCAACAAAAATTTACTTTTGGCATTGGTCTATATATTTCCATTTTGCATATCATTAATATTTTTCATTTACTTTCAAGTACTATATTTGCTTATCATTTATCTTGAAGTATTTGATTTATTTAAGCAAGTTTCATTTGTGTCATTATATGCTGCTAGAATAGTTACATTTGTTTTTGTTCCATTTTAACTCCTAGAATAATATTGTTTATTATTGGTACTTATATCTAATCAACCTTGGATTATTTTTTTGGGACTATCCCCCTTGGCTTCGATAGGAGTTATCCTATACAGAGGAGTCGAGTGTCAGGGGACAACTACCCGACTCGAGACTTTCCCCCAAGGCCACACCCAGTGGATTGAAGATTTCTTCCATGTGACCCGAGGTGTTGATTAGGTGGAAACACTACCCATGTTGTTTTCATATGCTTTTGTATTTTATCCATTTCATTCTTCATACCAATGTGTACTCATATACATTTGTACCACTCCTCATTGCATCTAACCCCTTCATTGTTGTTTGTTGTGCATCCTTATGTTATCTTATCTTTGTAAGCACCTTTTGTTTACATCTAATCTACTTTTATTCTTTATCATATCTTCTCGGAGGTGTAGAAAATAATCGTATAAACCTATGCAAGAGAAGAAGTGCTAACATATTCTTAACAAAAGAAGAAGGTAGACAATGGCACGCATACATAGTACATGAGATTTTCGTTGGAAACCTTAAATGGGAAAACCAACACACTCAAAGTCGCATCTCTTACTCATTGTGTTAACAAAACAATTCAAAATACAATATATAGGTTTTTTGCTACATCATTCAATCCTAATTTTCTTCGTAATATTTTATTACAATTGGTGGAAAACAACACAAAACCCTAGACCTCACAAAAACATGTTGAGATGCACAATGTTTTTGCATGCAAAGGATACAATATATATCCAACGTTCTTCCACTTGTTGGATACTTTGCATAAGGGGCCTAGGCAAACATAAAATTAGGTGCTTGGGGTAGCAATGCACATTGACTCTAGTGGGATCCCCTCTAGTGATGTAATCAGGTCCTAAGGGCACCTTTGAGTTAATATATGATAGGTATGGTGGGCAATTAATGTAATGTGGACTAGATCCATTATGTTAGTTATTAGCAGATAATGTCCATTGGGTAATTAACATTCAATAAATGTAATATGGCTAGTCATTCGTGTAGGAGCCACTAGTGGTTAAGGTTAGGGTTTGCTAGGATAAGGATGGATTTCTTACAAGATATGAAAAGTATTTTATTGTAATATTTCTCTTAGGAGAAAATGTGGAGTTTATCCTTAAGGATCATTGAATGGTATTACCCTACCTTAAGGGTTTTCTTATTTAATGAAGTAAGAAGCATTTCTGTCATTTCTTGGTATGTGTTTTGTTAATCATCTTAATCACTAATTATCATAACATGTGGTATCTAAGCACTTTCTTCAGCCAAGGGCAAGCACATTTTTTCTTTTTTTCCAAATTTTCTTGTGGAAAGTTTTTCTTGGAATATATTAATTAGATTGCAATTGCACCATTGTCATTTGAAGCAAAGTGGTGGTGCCTTTTTCAAATTGGGATTATAATATCAATTTTGAAAAATATCGTGGGAGTAATAACCACTTTTAGTTACACCCTCAATCGTAATTTTTTCTTTCCCTAGGAATTATATTGTCGCCACATTGGTGGCATCAAAAGCTTAGCAGTCGTGCCATTTCTAGTATGGGTGTCATAATAGTGATTTTGAGAAGTATCACGTAATTTACAACCATTTGAAGTTGCGGCCTCAAGATCCTCATGGAAAATTTTTGCGACGTGATTATTTCTCTATTTATGAAACAAATCACAGTCACACCATTTCCCTCAAAAGTAGAGTGGTTGTACCATTTCCAAATTGTGGTCATAATAGTCATTTTGAGCAATATTGAGAAAATTACACTTGTTTTAACAATGTCGCCATAAAACCCTAATAGAATCAAAGGATGGGGATGCGAAAAAAACTATGGAACTAAAGGATAGAGATGCAAGAGAAAGTGTTCTAGAGGATGACAAAATTGAGCGAAATGGAGAAGGAAAGGAACCAATGGATGGAATGGTGTAAACATCTTTGGGAGGAAAATGATAACATTATCATCATATTGGAGTATAGAAGAGAAATATGTATATGGTATGATTTAGAAGAGTCTTGTGATGCATGGTATATGGACCTTTTTAAGTGGTGTGAAAGAAACTACTTTTTTTTTCTCTTGTTGAACTTACTCTTTCATATGAAGTGCACATCATTGAGAGTAGTCATGAGTAGGTTGTGACTAAAAATTTTCATTTTGAATCTCCTCTAGTGGTAGTGTTCCCTCTAGATCCACAACCTACCTTTTGTTTCTATGTGGTTGATCTTTATGATATGGATGATATGAGTCTCTAGGTGAAGCGATATTGGCATCCATATGACTATGGTGAGCATTGTCAACAAAGAAACCAACTAGTTGCCAATTTGATGTGTCAGCAATTAGGATGAAAGATAAGAATTCATACATGGGACCATAGCTTATGGATGAACTTCTTGGCCTACTTCATTATCGACATTGAGGGTAACACTCATATATGGGACCTTGGGTTATTAATGTATCGCATAAGTGTACATTTCGAGGGAAATGATTTTTGAAGGATGGTGTTGTTCTTGAGATTGATTCTAAGGCTCAAAGAATAATGTCAGGCATCAAGAATGTTTAAAGAGTGATTTTTTTACCTTTAGTTGTACGGGAAATGATCCTTAAATGAAATTAATAATAGGACAGGACTGAGGTTGTATTCCATTATCTGAGTCATAATTTTAATATCAAATAGAGTGAATGAAACTTATAGAATTGTTAAACAAAGCAAGGCATCAATTGTTGCAGAGTCTCACCTTGTTGCAGTAGAAGAAAAGTAGAGAGCACACCCTTGAACGGGATACGAAATGCAGTAATTCAAATAGCTTGCAGGTCTTTCTTTACTTATAGTAAATACAAAGGAAAAATTGCTTACTTGATGAATTGCTGATATAATGTGATTACAGTAGTTGTGATACTAAATTGCAATCAATCACTTATCAAGGAATTGCATAAGGAAATTTAGAGGTATGGAAGTACAAGAGAAACACACAACTCAAACTGAACGAAAATGAGAATCTCTGTTTGCACTTGTATTAATACTCAAAAATGAGATTTTCCCTATTACATTCGGCAAGAAGCAACCCACGTTGGGATTGTAGCCTCTCTGGTTCAGATCTAAAATCTATCTATTTATACAAAATTTGTCTCAACTCAAAAACCGTTGGAATTCTTACAATATCTCCTAAAAACATAATGTAATTCGAATGAAATGACAACATGTTGATATTGTTTGAGTTAGCGCTTTCATATGTCTCTTCATCTGCTCGCAGATGTGTTTTTTTTCCTTTGCTCTTTGAATTGGGCACACATGTCCATTGAGGCCATCATAATCATTTGTTTACTATCCTCGTCATTTGATTCCACTGCTATCTGTTCTTTGGATGCGTTCACTGGAAAAAGAATATCAGTTGAAAATATGGAGGGAGTTATAATGTGACAGGTAGCTCAGCGTTGGCTCGTTATGCGATGGCTAATAGTTACGAGAAAGAGTAACTGCTCATGAATAGGATGACGTGGGGACAAGTGTTGCTCCAATGTCCCTTTATGTTTCTCTATTTTACGGGGGCACGAGGGGGTGGTTTGAAGTAACCCGCTTTTCATCCCGCAATGCACCTGGTCATGCCACGTAACTCTTTTACTATACCACGATTTCAATTGCGGGACCGCTCAGGAATTTTATCGTTTGAGCATGTTGTGTCCCCACAAATAAACGTGTCCATTGATCTGGTCGCGAACTGCGATCTGGGCGCACATGCTAATTTTAGTGCCACCGCTAAGGTTTATACGCCTGCCAAATTTAGGATCATTCTAACCGCGCTTGGAGATGGCACTACTTTGGCACTGAACAAGAACACTTCCCGCAGGATGATTTGATGCGGTGGTCTGACGTCACTATGATGACGTGTAATGAAAAGAGAAGTGACATGTGTCGAAGCCAGCTGGATGCTAGGTGTCATGACTGGTGAAAGTGCCACATGTCTTAACTGATGACTGCCACGTATTTTGGCACTTCAAATCCCAGGGGCGGTCTGCATGTAGAACTGGAGCTCCGAAGTGAACGACAATCGTCGATCTGAGGACGACACGCGGAAGCAATCGATGGACTTTAGGAGAAAACACTCTAGATGAAAGCAAGAGGGGAGAAGTTAAAACTCCCGAAGCCCGAAGTCCCAAAGTAAATCATGACTATCCGATGGAGAAGGATGCATGGCGGGAGATCCTGTATTTCAGGGATTTAGTATTTCGGAAGAAAGACGGATGTGTGAAGAGAGAAATCCTGAAGTCCCGAAGCCCGAAGTTCATCTGGACCATTGATTGAAGAGGATACGTGTCGGCATATCTGACACTCTTGAAGGTTTGTGGTGTTATGTATTTCGAAACGCCCGAAGCCTAGAGTCCCGAAGTAAATCCCAGCCGTCTAAATCAAAAGGACATGCGTTGCCCGATCTCTCACTTCTGAGACTTAGCACTCCAGAGAGTTTGTGCTCCCTTTTCTATCTATTTAGACCCTTCCCTGCTATATTTGATTATTTTCTTAGTTTATCCAGCTTCCGAATTGATTTATCGTTCCATTAGATTCTGAGGTCAAGCTTCCCTGTAACTTTTCGTGGCGCAAACATTAGCCTGCTTGTAAAAAAAGAAATATGTAAGCTCTTTATTGAATAAAAACTGCTAATCACAATTCAAATCATTAACTTTAGCCAATCATACATATCATTAATACTTCGTCGTTCGTGAGTGTTGGACACAATTAGGGTATAAATCTCTCGAAGGTCAAATTCACGAAGAAGTTAATCTCCTATTACTCATTTTTATGTTTTACTTTATCATGTTTTAAACCTTGAAGCCTTAAGTACTTCGGTGTTTCGGCGTTCGTTAGTTCTCATTGTTTAGACTTGCTGGAACACCTGAAGCGTGAAGCTCCGAAGCGAACGTTAGAGACTTTCTTTAAAACTCAAGCAACTTTTACAGTTCGGAGATCATTAAGACCGTTTGATAAAATTAGAGTAGCTAATCAATGGTGGATATCATAAGCACCTTTTCAACAAGCGATGTATTTATCTTTAAATTTAAAAGGAGAATCTCTAAGTTTCTTTTTCCTTTTGGGTGAAAATTTTATTTCTAAGAGGCAAAGTCTAAAGCTCAAAATCTCAAAATTAAACGTGTTCCAACATAGGCTCCATCTGGGGATTGTGGCTACCTGTGAGGCATGAAAGGACAATAGACCAAGTGTCTTTATTGTGTAAATGGAGTCATTATTTCATTTTTGGGAAAAACATTTAGGGATTAATCATACAGAGAAAAATTGAACTTCAACCAAATCTCATAAAACCTTCAAAACATACCCAATTTTCGATCTCAAGTTAGGCTATTTAAAATTTTCCCTTTCCTAAAACTGAGTTCGGATTTGTTCAAGATAATAAAAATGACTTTAACCGAAAAATCATACCTTGACCGACTTTGTTCACATCAAGGTTAAGTAGATGTAACAATTTTATTTAGGGATCCCTTGTTGGTCCAGAATGTAAATATTATCAGAAAGAAAATTAGATGTCAGAGTATGTTTTGTAGATATGTATGACAGCCATACAGAAATCATAGATATTGCTTCACTACCAACAAGATTTTTC
Organism: Picea engelmannii; assembly: GCA_009831015.1. Lineage (NCBI taxonomy): Eukaryota > Viridiplantae > Streptophyta > Pinopsida > Pinales > Pinaceae > Picea > Picea engelmannii. The sequence continues at coordinate 96,753 of ML788734.1, forward strand.
AGTACCCTGGTGAAGTTATATGTCTCTCCCATTGAATTTCCTTTCACCACTTCAATTAGCACTTTTGCATTTTGTTGAGATGAGGGAAATCATTATATGAATTTCCTTTCATCATCTCTTTTTGGACAAAATGGGGGCAATCAAATTTTGAATTTCCTTTCACCATTTGTCTTATATTTTAATATTTTGAAGTGGGGGGCAATCAATTTGTATGTATCATACAAGGGATGATATCTACTTTAAAATGTTAAAAGGGAGGTCTGTCATAAATTTTTAAGTATACTCTGAAATTAATTTTCCTCCAATTTTCAATACACCTTCGCCTATAGGGAAGATTTTATAGGGATATTGATTTTCAGGGATCAACCTTGAGCGAATTAGTTATTTTAAAATCTGATAGAAGAGTTAAAGTTATCAGGATGAGCCTGGACATGCTTTTCTTTTAGTTAAAATCAAAGGAACATAAATATTTTCGCCTAATCATGTTTCGGAGATATGTTTTTAATTTTTCGGAGTCAAGGTGTAATTCTTTCTTTCTATGAAGATCCAGGAAAGGTAGCGAAAATCATAAGAGAATAAAAGCTCAGGGATAGGAAAAATAAAACAGAACAATGACTCAAAGGGCCAAACACAAAATAATCTCATTCTGACACAAGTTTTTTTATTGATTTTCGAACTTCTTTTCAAGCCCTTTTTATCCTTATTTTATTTCCTCTTGTATTTGATTTTTCATTTTATTCAGAGAAGGCTTCAGAATTAATCTGTAATATTTATACTTTTCTGATCTTTGATCAGGTGACAATATCATCATGAGAAAAAATCCCTTCACATTCCTTTCAAAAAGAATATTTCAATTGTATTGGGACTATAAGAGGAGTAGGGACTCATACCTTATTTTTCTTTTGAATTTTCAACAGGGAATATTATTTATTTATCACCTGCTTTTAGAGAAATTAAAAAGACAAAAAGGAGAGTGTCTAGTTTTCTTTGAGCCTCATCTCTTGTTCAACAAGATCTACTCTGCAAAACACCAAGAAAAGTAGACCACATTATTTCATCCCTCTGCAACCTGAAATTAAGCCTATTAAACGTTGAACCCTGTCATTGGGATATGGAGTCATAATTCCTAAAAACTGAACCATACTGGATTCTAGACAGAGAACCGAACTGTTGAACTAAAATAAAATGTTGAACTAGAATGCTGAAATGAAATGTTGATTTGGACAACTTATTTATATACATTGACCCTACACTAATAAGGGGGAATTCCACTGATCAAGTAATATGGAATTTCCAATGGATCCATGCAAATAGTAGATTGCTTAACATAGCTTGTTTGTTGCTAAATGAAGGAATGAAAAGATAATATTTTTTTTGCAGCAAAGAATGGATAGGCATCTTGCGCTTACTGCTAATGCTTGGTTGCACACAAAACGCCACAACATTCTGGACCTCTTGAAGAAAATACTCCAACCAAACAGCCACTGGATCATGAAAAGATAAATAATTTTCAAAATCAACCGATACCTCTTCATGCTGACCAAGATGTATGAAATTCCTTTGCACGCTTTCTCCACTACTGATCTTTTCTTCTTCAGGCTTGAGAATGTCATATTTGGGCTCACTAGTCTGTTGCTCAATAGTTGCTAAACAAAAAGAAGAGAACAATTGTTCCAGTAGCCCCTCCTTATCTCCTTCATCGCATGTCCAAGAATCTTCTTCATCACTGTCATACACATGTTGATTTCTTTTATAGTGCAACTGAAAATTTTCCTGCTAAAGTGAACTCTCTGAACAAAGAGAAATATTTTTTTTCTCATCAACTTCAAAATTGCATTCATCATAGTTATCAAACAAAGGAGAACTATTGTATGTTTCCATGCATGTTGGGAAAGAAATGTGCTCTTCTTCATTGTCTGGATACTCATCATAAATAGGATGATTATATAAAATTTCTGAACTTTGACTTTCAAAAACTTCATTTCTTGATGATCTAGTAATGATGACTGAATAATAGCACCTTGATCAAAATAAGAATTTAGAACAGTAGTTTGATCATGATAGTGTTAAATTTTGAGTTTGATTACTTATGTGTATTAATTCTTTTTTTCTTCAACACTTTGATTCCAACTTAATACACTTCAACAATACCAAATCATAATCAAATAGCAATAACTATGTAGATAAGTAAGCATGCACATCAACAACACATATACCCTGGGGAAACCCTGTACAGGGAGAAAAACCCCAGCAAACGATATTCCTTTATTGCATTAATAATGTAACATCACTTACAAATATCCGCCATGAATGTTCTACTCTTAAAGAGCTTGCCAAGATGAGTCTGACCTAATAAAGACCTTGCTGAAATACACCTCTGATATGTTTCCTCTCTTGTTGATATACAACATTGATATGCTACTTTGGTATGTTGTCTCTTTATCATTGATATGTGCCTCTATTTCTTCACCCTTAACCTGAATATCAAAAATGTATTGAAGAGAGGGGTCGACCTCTTCTTATATAGGCTGAAGAGGAGAAGAGGAGAGACTCGAAATAGTAACTTGTTTGCATGATTTAATCATAACTCAGCTTCATACTTTATCTCGAACTTAGAACTAGACTTGAGACTGGTTACAACTCAGCATTACACTTTAGTTCAAAAATAGAACTAGACTTGAGACTGGTATGCTTTAGTTCAAAAATAGAACTAGACTTAAGACTTCAGTTACAACTCAACATTACACTTTAGTTCAAAAAATAGAACTAGACTTAAGACTTCAGTTACAACTCAACATTACACTTTAGTTCAAAAATAGAACTAGACTTAAGACTTCAGTTACAACTCAACATTACACTTTAGTTCAAAAAAATAGAACTAGACTTGAGACTTCAGTTACAACTCGACTCTTTACAAGGCAATTCGAAATTCTCTTCATGGTGTATAATGTTACACGTGCCAACGCACTAGATCAATACATTTATATCATTTGCAATATTAGGAATATCGTTTATTTCTAGCTCATAGGAATTTTATATTCAACCTAACTTTTTCTAGATGCCTTGACTTTTGCTCATGGATCACAAGGTTTGACTAGGCTCACAGAGGTTGTATGTTCCCCCTGACTTTTGCACTAGTCTGTCTATGCTCACAGAGGTTGTACGTTCCCCCTGACTTTTGCACTAGACTGTTTATGCTCACAGAGGTTGTACGTTCCCCCTGAATTTTGAATTAGACTCACATAGCATCTCGTTCATCCTGACTTTTGGTTTGACTCACATAGGTTATACGTTCCCCCTGGCTTTTCTCAATACCTCACAAGACTAGTTGATTCTCCAAATCTCCCTGGCTAGCCTCAGGGTGGCCCATATGGCCTCTCATTGGAGAATGACTGTCGATGCTGCCAAATTTAACACTCCCTCTCAGTGAGGGAGTCATTCTCAACCACACCAAGCTTTCCTCTCAGCTGCACAAACTGTCTTAAGGTCAGAGGCTTGGTCAGGATATCAGCTACCTGCTCGCTCGTGGCTATGTATTGTAACTTTACAGTTTTACTTTGGACCAAGTCTCGGATGTAGTGGTACCTCATGTCAATATGTTTTGAACTATTGTGAAATATCGGATTCTCTGTCAATTTTATGCAACTTTGATTATCACAGTGAACCACCTTCGTCTCGAGCTTGTCACCAAACAACCCAGAAACCAATTTTCTGAGCCATACTGCTTCCTTGCTAGCATCACTTGTTGCAATGTACTTAGCCTCTGTTGTACTCTATGCAATGGATCTTTGCTTCTGTCTTGACCAAGAAATCATAGCGGATCCTAAACTGAAGTAGTATCTAGAAGTACTCTTTCGATCCACTGTGCTTCCTGCCCAGTTAGCATCTGCATACCCGTGCAGAAATAAACCACCACTAGATGTATATCTCAAACCATAAGTAATGGTCCCTCTGAGATATCTCAAGATGTGCTTTGCTGCCACCCACTACTCTGTCTCGGTTCAGTCATGAACTCACTCATTGCAATCACTGCATAGCATATATCTGGCCTATTGTGGATCATGTACATCAATGATTCAATCAGCTTCCTATACATGGTGGGATCCACCAAATCTGAACATGTATCAGAATCATGCAGCTTCCTCAGGTTGGTAATCATCGAAGTAGACATGGATTTTCAATCCATCATACCAAACCTCTTTAGTACATCCACTGTGTATTTTCCTTGTGCTATAAATATCTCGCCATGTCTTTGCCATACTTCCAATCCTAGGAAGTAATGCATCAAGCCTAAGTCTTTCATCTTGAATTATGAGGTTAGCTCCCTCTTACACCATGCTTTTAGCCCTTCATCTCCTATTAGAAAGATATCATCAACATACATGATTAGTATAACATATTGGCTACCTCTTACCTTGAAGTACAGATTTGCATCAACATCACTTTTCTGAAATCACGGGATTTTAAGAAAGCCATCAATCCTGTCAGACCAAACTTTGGGAGCCTACTTAAGACCATACAAGGCCTTCCTTAGATTGCATACATGATTGCCTTTGTTATGCAGTATAAAACCATCTGGTTGTTCCACAAAGACCTCATGTTCAATCTTTCCATTCAAGAATGTTGTTTTTACATCCATCTGATCTAGCTTCCAACCAAGAATGGCAGCTAAAGAAATAATAGTTTGAATGGAGGTATACCTGGATATAGGAGAAAAAATCTCTTCATATTTGATTCCTTCTTTATGAGTGAAGCCTATGGCTACAAATCGTGATTTGAACTTTTCCACACTTCCATCAGTTGCATGTTTGATCTTATAGATCCATTTGGAAGAAACCACTGATTTGTCTTTTGGCCTCGGCACAATGTCCCAAACATTGTTCTTTATGATAGATATGTATTCCTCAAGCATGGAATCCTTCCTTACTTGTAATTTATCTTCTTCTTCAAATGAAGAAGGTTCGAAATCACTAATGTTGTTCATCAGTGCAACATAGCCTCCAAACCTATGAGGCCTCTTCCTTTCCCTGAAAGTTCCTTTGGGAGAAGTTATCCTTTCTACTTCCTGCACTATTTCTTTAAGCCACCTTGGCTTCCTTTTGGCTAGAGGTTCTTCAAGAGTTCTTTATAACACTTCAGTAGGTTCTAGGGGCTCATTACTTGTCCCTTCATGAGGTTCCTCCCTCTGATCATCTGACTCTTCATTTTCAGAAGAGGGTGAAGCTGGCTGAACTACTTTTGATTCCTGTTGAAGCTCTCTGGATTTATTAAATGCGGATTCCTCATGGAAAGTCACATCTCTAATTACCTTTATTTTCCTCTGACATGGTACATAAATACTATAAGCCTTGGAGTTCTCATTGTACCCCACAAAAACCCCTTTCTTTCCTGGGGGTTTTATCTTTGTCCTATTTTCCTTAGGGACATGAATATACACAGGACACCCAAATATCCTTAGATGCCCTACTTCAGGTTTGATCCCTGAGAAGACCTCTTCAGGAGTCTTGTCCTTCAAGATAGCATGTGGACACTTGTTCTAAATATACACGGCAGTGGAGGTAGCTTCTGCCCATAAAGAATTTGGTAGATCCTGGTCAAACATCATTTCTTTCGTTGCCTCACAAATTGTCCTGTTTTTCCTCTCAACAACTCCATTTTGTTGAGGGTTATATGGCACGGTCAACTGTCTCTTGATTCCTGCTGACTTGAAAAAATCCTCAAACTGAAGAGATTCAAACTCTCCTCCATTGTCTATTCTAAGGATTTTGATGTGTTTCCCTATCTGCTTTTCAATAAAGGCTTTATACTCTTTGAATTTATCAAATGTGTCACTTTTAGCTTTAAGAAAATATATCCAAAATTTTCTTGAGTAATCATCAATAAAAATGACATAATACAAACAACCACTAAGTGAGGGAGATGAAATGGGACCACATACATCAGAATGAACCAGATCTAAGATGCCCTGAGCTCTGTTGTCACTACTAGGAAATGATTTCTTTATATTTTTACCTAGCATGCATCCCTTACAAATTTCATTTTTACTAAGAGAAATAGAGGGCATGCCGCATACCATGTTCTGTAGATCTGGAAGAGCTTTGTAATGAAGATGTCCAAGTCTTCTGTGGCACAACTCGCTAGAGCTAGTCGCGTCATGAGCCAATGCATGTACTAACTGTCCTGACACGATGTACAATCCTCCACTGCGAGTTCCAATGGGTTTTGTTGTACTTAAGTGGCTACCTTTAGCCCATAGTAGTGTCTTCCTGTCCTTGAATATCACCTAATATCCCTTGTCCTCAAGGGTTGCAATTGATAGTATATTCTTCTTGAGCCCTGGAACATATATACTTCATCAATCTGAAGTCTAGCCCCAGATTCCAATCTAAAGGAAATAGAGCCTACTCCCTCTATCTTGTAACATTTTTCATCCCCAAGCTCAACCTGTTCTAAAAAAGATTTTGTCTCGAAATATGAAAGGATCTCCTTGTACCTTGTCATGTGCTTTGATGCACCATTGTCTGTTAGCCAAGTTTTTTGCCCTGTGAAAACGGAACTGGATAAGTCAGAAACCAAGTAATATTCTTTTCTATTTTATTTCTCATTAGAAGGACATTATATATTTCTTTTGGATTCATCATCCTCGGCAGTTGAGGCATGATGTTTCCCTTTCCTTGGATATTTCTTTCTAAACCAACAATATTTAGAAAAATGACCCAACTTTTTACAACTAAAGCATTTAATCTTAGATGTATCAATATTCTTGCCTTTGAATGTACCTTTGGTGTTTGGATTCCTCTGAGAGCCTTTCTGGAAAGTGTCTTTCTTCTTTCCCTTGAATCTTGATGCTAAAGTTGAGTGCTCTTATTTCGTTGGCTCACTCTTGGTAGTTGTTCGAATCTCCTCCTAGAGGCAATCATGCCATAACCTCTCAAACGTGGGTTGAATCTCTCTCCCACTTACACTGGATAAGAAGGTCTCCCATGAAGAAGGAAGACCGTCAAAAATGGCCTGCACTAAATCATCATCGTCCACTGTCACCCCTGTGACCAAAAGATGATCTCTGATCTGGGCTATCCTGGAACAGAAAGATGCCACTGATTCATATTTATCCATCTTCAAATTCTTAATCTTGTGCTTAAGTGTCCTCTTCTGAATTGCACCCTGTTTCTCATACAGATTCACCAAGGTATCCATACAGTCCTTAGCAGTCATTAACGAAGTCATTGCAGGCATTATACTATCTTTGACTGAGTCAAAGATGTTTCGCTTGGCCTTTGCTTGACTCCTCCTGAAGGCCGCTCTTCCTGCATTATTCGTGGGTTCCTCCACCACTCTGGTCACACACTTCTCAAGATCACGCTCTTGCAAGATATTTGTTATCCGGATCTTCCACACATTGAAGTTGGTAGCTCCTTCGAGCCTATCCTCGGCCTTGAATGAAATGGAGGATGCCATGGACTTAACACTGGAAACTTAATCAAGCTATCTTGGATATGTGTGTACCTGCTACTGCACTTCAACACATTTAACACACCCCAAGCTCTGATACCATGTTAAATTTTGAGCTTGATTTCTTAAGTGGATTAATTCTTTTTTTTTCAACACTTTGATTCCATCTTAATATAATTCAACAATACCAAATCATAATCGAATAGAAATAACTATGTAGATAAGTAAGCATGCACATCAACAACACATATACCCTGGAGAAACCTTGTACAGGGAGAAAAACCCTAGCAAACGATATTCCTTTATTGCATTAATAATGTAAGATCACTTACAAATATCCACCATAAATGTTCTGCTCTTAAAGAACTTGCCAAGTTGACTCTGACCATAGAAAGACCTAAAAGACCTTGCTGAAATACACCTCTGATATGCTGCCTCTATTGTTGATATACAACATTGATATGTTTCTTAGGTATGTTGCCTCTTTATCACTCATATGTGCCTCTATTGCTTCACCCTTAACCTGCATATCAAAATTGTATTGAAGAGAGGGTTCGACCTCTGCTTATATAGGCTGAAGAGGAGAGACTCGAAATAGTAATTTGTTTGCATGAGTTAATCATAACTCAGCTTCATACTTTAGTTTGAAGTTAGAACTAGACTTGAGACTGGTTACAACTAAGTGTTACACTTTAGTTTGAAAATAGAACTAGACTTGAGACTGGTATGCTTTAGTTCGAAAATAGAACTAGACTTAAGACTTCAGTTACAACTCAACATTACACTTTAGTTCAAAAATAGAACTAGACTTAAGACTTCAGTTACAACTCAACATTACACTTTAGTTCAAAAATAGAACTAGACTTAAGACTTTAGTTACAACTCAGCATTACACTTTAGTTCAAAAAAATAGAACTAGACTTGAGACTTCAGTTACAACTCGACTCTTTACAAGGCAATTTTAAATTCTCTTCATGGTGGATAATGTTACACGTGCCAACCCACTAGATCAATACATTTATATAATTTGCAATATTAGGAATATCGTTTGTTTCTAGCTCATAAGAATTTTATATTCAACCTAACTTTTGCTAGATTCCTTGACTTTTGCTCATGGCTCACAAGGTTTGACTAGGCTCACAGAGGTTGTATGTTCCCCCTGAATTTTGCACTAGTCTGTCTATGCTCACAGAGGTTGTATGTTCCCCCTGACTTTTGCACTAGACTGTCTATGCTCACAGAGGTTGTATGTTCCCCCTGAATTTTGCATTAGACTCACATAGCATCTCGTTCATCCTGACTTTTGGTTTGATTCACAGAGGTTGTACATTCCCCCTGGATTTTTTCAATACCTCACAAGACTGGTTGATTCTCAAAACCTCCCTGGCTAGCCTCAGGGTGGCCCATATGGCCTCTCATTGGAGAATGATTGTCGATGTTGCCAAATTTAACATACAGTAATTACGATGAGCATTTGGTACAATAACAAATGCACTTAGAGTATCGTTTCCATTGTCAGTATCATTACCAAAATCATCTTTTCCAATATCTAATTGATTATGGTCTTCAATAAGCCATTGGCCTTCGTAAAGATCTAGATCAGCAGAAGATTCATCATCATGTCTTTGATCAACTTGAAGAACAGGAGGGTCTGTAAGGGTTTCTTCATTTTTACTTGCAATTATGTCATCTTCATTCTTACTGCTGCAAGAAACCTCTTCTAAATTTACTTCAAAGTCTTCTTCATACAAATTTTCCTGATTTGTTTGAAGGATATCTTTTTTCTTTGCAAATTATTCTTCATATAATTGACCACAATGGCTGTCATGTTCTGATTTTTTATCAACAAACTGATTATTTTTACAATCTTGTTCTACGAAATCTAAATTGCAACAGTCTTCAAAAAGGAACTCCGATGAATATATTCTTTTGCAATGTTTATGAAAAGTTGCATGGAATTCTTTTAATGATGAAATGCTCGAAGAGAGTAGAGATTTGTACCAAAGTCAAGCATCCCCTCCTAGACTAAACATGAACAGTTTCATCAAAACATATTCATGATGAATATCTAGTTGATGCATGAGCTTATGAAATTCAAACAAATGTTGCGCAGGATTATCATTTTTATCTTCTCTAAAACTAGGAAGATGATCGCCCCATTCTTTAATATCAGGAACAACGTTTGGAAAACCAAAAACATTGGTAAAGTACAAAGGAGAAAACCTCGCAGCAATCCGAGCAACAAAATAACTTGACATTTTGAAACCAATGGAGTCGTCGGTGAATCATGTGGAGTCTTCGAACCAAGGAGTCGTCAGGTGAAAAATGAACCTTTTCACGTATTCAATCTTTGTTCACCATCAAAGATTAAAGTTTTACTTTGTCATTCTCCCAGGGAAAAATAACTTCATTTCTCCATCCCCGACAATGGCACCAAAAATATGTTGTTCCTAAGATTGATTCTAAGGCTCAAAGAATAATGTCAGGCATCATGAATGTTTAAAGAGAATGTTTTAAAGAGTGTTTTTCCTACCTTTAGTTATACGGTAAATGATCCTTAAATGAAATTAATAATAGGACAGGACTAAGGTTGTATTTTGTTGTTTGAGTCACAATTTTAATATCAAATGGAGTGAATGAAACTTACAGGACTATTAAACAAAGCAAGGCATCAATTGTTGAAGAGTCTCACCTTGTTCCAGTAGAAGAAAAGTAGAGAGCGCACCCTTGAACAGGATATGAAATGCAGTAATTCAAATAGCTTGCAGGTCTTGCTTTACTTATAGTAAATACAGAGGAAAAACTACTTACTTGATGAATTGTTGATATAATGTGATTACAGTAGTTGTGATACTAAATTTCAATCAATCACTTATCAAGGAATTGCATAAGGAAATTCAGAGGTATGGAAGTACATGAGAAACACACAACTCAAACTGAACGAAAATTAGAATCTATGTCTGCACTTATATTAATACTCAAAAAGGAGAGTTTTCCCTATTACATCCGGTAAGAAGCAACTCACGTTGGGCTTGAAGCCTCTCTGGTTCAGATCTAAAATCTATTTATTTATACAAAATTTGTCTCACCTGAAAAACTGTTGGACTTCTTACAATATCTCCTAAAAACATAATGTAATTCAAATGAAACGACAACAGGTTGATATTGTTTGAGTTGGCACTTTCATCTGTCTCTTCATCTGCTCGCAGACGTGGTTGTTTTCCTTTTCTCTTTGAATTGGTCACACATGTCCACTGAGGCCACCATAATCATTTTTTTAATGTCCTCGTCATCTGATTCCACTGCTATCTGTTCTTAGGATGCGTTCACTAGAAAAAGAATATCAGTTGAAAATATGGAGGGAGTTATAATGTGACAGGTAGCTCAGCGTTGGCTCATTATGCGGTGGCTAATAGTTATGAGAAAGAGTAAATTCTCATGAATAGGATGACGTGGGGACAAGTGTTGCTCCAACGTCCCTTTATGTTTCTCTATTTTGAGGGGGCATGAAGGGGTGGTTTGAAGTAACCCACTTTTCGTCCCGCAATGCACTTGGTGATGCCACGTAGCTCTTTTACTATACCACAGTTTCAATTATGGGACCTCTCAAGAATTTTATCGTTCGAGCATGTTGCGTCCCCGCAATGAAACATGGCCGTTGATCTGGTTGCGATCTACGATCTGGGCACACCTACTAATTTTAGCACCAAAGCTAAGGTTTATACGCCTGCCAACTTTAGGATCATTATAACCGCGCTTGGAGATGGCGTTGCTTTGGCACTGGACAAGAACACTTCCCGGAGGATGATCTGATACGATGGTATGACATCACTATGTTGACGTGTCATGAAAAGAGAAGTTACACATGTCAGCACCAGCTGGATGCCAGGTGTCATCAATGATCAGAGCGCCACATGTATGAACTGATGACGACCATGTATTTTGGCACTTTAGATCTCGGGGGCGATCTGCATGTAGAGTTGGAGCTCCAAAGTGAACGACGACCGTCAATCTGAGGAGGACATGTGGAAAGAATCGGTAGACTTCGGGAGAAAACACTCCAGATGAAAGCGAGAGGTGAGAATCCAAAACTCCTGAAGCCCGAAGTCTCGAAGTAAATCATGATCATCCGATGGAGAAGGATGTGTGGCGGGAGATCCTGTATTTCGGGGACTTAGTATTTCGGAAGAAAGATGGTTGTGTAAAGCGAGAATTCCCAAAGTCTCGAAGCCCAGATTTCATCTTAACCGTTGCTTGAAGAGGACACGTATCGGCAAATCTGACACTCTGAAAGGTTTGTGGTGTTATGCATTTCGGAATGCCCAAAGCCCGTAGTCCCAAACTAAATCCTAGTCCTCTAAATCAAAAGGACAAGCGGCACGAGATCTCTCACTTCGGAAACTTATCACTCTAGAGAGTTTGTGCTCCCTTTTATGTCTATTTAGCCCCTTTCCTGCTATATTTGGTCCTTTTCTTAGTTTATCCAGCTTCTGAACTGATTTATCATTCCACTAGATTCTGAGGTCAAGCTTCCCTGTAACTTTTCGTGGTGCAAAAATTAGCTTGCCTTTAACAAGAGAAATTTGTAAGCTCTTCGTTGAATAAAAAATGTTAATCGCAATTCAAATCATTAACTTTAGCCAAGCATACATATCATTAATACTTCAACGTTCGTGAGTGTTGGACATAATTAGGGTATAAATCTCCTGAAGGTCAAATTCATGAAGAATTTAATCTCCTATTACTCATTTTTATGTTTTACTTTATCATGTTTTAAACCTTGAATTAGCCTTAAGTACTTCAGTGTTTCGGTGTTCGTGAGTTCTCATTGTTTAGACTTGCTGGAATACCCCAAAGCGCGAAGCTCTGAAGAGAACGTTAGAGACTTTCTTTGAAACTCAAGCAACTTCTACAGTTCAACGATCATTAAGACCATTTGATAAAATTAGAGTATCTAATCAACGGTGGATATCGTAAGCGCATTTTCAACAATCGATGGATTTATATTTAAATTTAAAAGGAGAATCTCTAAGTTTCTTTTTCCTTTTGGGTGAAAATTTTATTTCTAAGAGGCAAAGTCTAAAGCTCAAAATCTCAAAATTAAACGTGCTCCAACAGATGGAATGGTGGGATCACCCCTAGTGGTGTAATGGGGCACTAAGGGTCCATTAGAATCAATGATAGATATGTATGGTCATCATTTAATGTATATGGGCTAGGTCTACTATAATAGTTATTATTAAACAGGGCCAATTTGTAGTAACATTCAATAAATGTAATATATCCAAGTCATTAATGTATGTTAGGGTTAGGGTTTGATAGGTAACTATAAATAATGATGGAGTCCTTATGGGATATGAAAAGTATTTCTATTACAATTTTTCTCTTAAAAGACAATATGTAAGGGTTATTGTATGGTGTTACCCTCAAGGATTTATGATTTAATGAAGGGGCATTTCAATAATTTTCTTGGATATTTGTTTTGTGATTCATCTTTAGCGATAAGGATCATAACAAGTGGTATCATAGCACATTCTTTGGCCAGGGGAAAGCAATTTTTTTTTATATATTTTCTTGTTCAGGGTTCCCTCTTAGTATATTCACCAAATCGTAATCAACTCACTACCATTTGAAGTAGAGTGGTGGTGCCATTTTTATTGGGGTTATTATAGTGATTCTAAAATCTATCACAAGAGTTATAACCACTTTTAGCTATGGTCTCACAAGGATAATTTTTTCTCTATCCAAGAACTAGATTGTCACTACACCAATGCCATCAAAAGTTGAGTGGTCTTGCCATTTGTGGATTGGGGTCATAATAGTGATCTAAGAAGTATCATGGAAGTTAGAAATGTTTCAAGTTGTGACCTTAAAACCCTTGTGGAAAATTCTTGCACCGCGTTATTTCTTTGTTTATAAATCATGTTGTAGTTACACTAGTGCCATTGGAAGAAAAGTGGTCATACCATTTCAAATTGTGGTCTGAATAGCATTTTTTAGTAATATTGAGGAAGTTATGATTGTTGTAAAATTTCAACATCAAAACCCTCATGTAACTACATGATGGAGATGTGGCACAAATTATGAAACCAAAGGATGACAAAGTTGAGAAAAATGACAAAGGAACATAACCAAATGATGGAATGGTGTAAACATTCTTAGGATGCATATGTTAACATTATCATCTGAGAGGAGTATAGAAGAGAAATATGTTCATGGTATGATTTATAAGAGGGTTGTGATGCATGCTATATGGGCCCTTTTTCAGTTATGTGAAGACAACTACTTTTAACTTCACTTTGTTGAACACACTCCATATGAAGCACATATCAATGAGGGAAGTCATGACTAGGTTGTGATTAACAGTTTGTAGTTTGAATCTCCTCCAATGGTAGTGTTTCCTCTAGATCCATAACCAACTTTTTGTTGTTATGTGGTTGATCATTTTAATATGGACGGTTCAAGTATCTAGGTGAAGCAATATTGGGATCCATATCACTATGGGGAGTATCTTCATTGAAACATTCAACCATTCACCAATTTCATGTGTTAGTGGTTGTGAGTTAGTGTAAGCACCCATACATGGGACACTGAGTTATAGATGAGATTTTTGGCCTACTTCATTATCAGTGTTGAGGGTAGCACCCATATATTGGACCTTGGTTATGGAGGTATCTCTTCAGTGTAAGCATTGAGGACCATATATTTTGAAGTGGTACCCCCTCTAGTGATATAATAGGGGCCTCTAAGGGCCCATTAAGTTAATGATAGGATAGGTATGGTGGTCATTTGATACAATATGGACTAAATCCACTATGTTAGTTTTAATTAAATAAATCCCACTAGGTAGTTGGCATTCAATAATGTAATATGGTCTAGTCCTTAATGTAGGGCCACTTGTGGTTAGGATTAGGGTTTACAATGTAACTATAAATAAGTATGGATTCCTCATGATATATTAAAATCATAGTTATTGTTATCTTTCTTTTACAAGATGTGGATTTTATCCTTCCTTGAGGATTATTTTATGGTGTTACCTTACCTTCACACTCTTTATATTTAATGAAGTAAGGAGCATTTCTATCATTCCATGGATATATGTTTTATGAATCACCTTAAGCACTCAGGATCACAATAAATTCCTTGTACCATGAAAATTTCTTAGTACTAACATACTTTGTCAATCAATCTACAACATTCTTCAAGGTATCAATCTTCTCCAACAAAATCTTATTGTCTTCAACCATGTCTCTCACAAAATGATATTGTACATTAATATAATTTATTTGAGCATGATAAGCATGTATTTTTGTTGGATAAATTTCACTTTGATTGGCACAATCTATCCTTACATATTCCTATAAGAAATCAACATTTGAACACAACCTCTACAACCATACTTCCTTGCTTGCATGAGTCATTGCCAAGTACTCAACTTTTGTAATTGATAGTGAAACTACATGCCATCTCTTGTTGATCCAAATCTTAGGGGGAATTATAGTTTAAGTTCAGATGTATAAGTTATAAAGTCGTATTTTTATGTAAAAGGGAATTTGATAGATATGTAATTTATGGAGTCAAACCTAATCAATGTTGATTTCGTCAACAAGACACCTTATAAGAAGGAAATAGAAAGAGAGAGAGTTGGAGAAGAAGGATTACATTACGAAGAACCATTACATGCAATGAGGCCAATTTTGGGACCTCTCCTTACCAATCTTCGCTCTCTTCTTATTGCCTTCTTTTAAGGTGTCTTATTGACGAAGTCAACTTTGATTAGGATTGACTTCGTAAATTACATATCTATCAAGTTCCCTTTTACATAAAATATGACTTTATGACTTATACATCCAATCTTAGACTATAATCCCCCCTAAGATTTGGATCACTTGCTCATCTAGTTGATTCCTCTAGTGAACAGGGTAAAAATGATCACTTATAGATCTTTAGTGAACCTTTAGGGTAAAAATGATTCCTCTAGTGAACCTTTAGTGTGAAAATCATGAAGCCTCTATTCTCCTATATGCCCCAATATTTCATCCCAAAGCATTATTTCCTCTTCAAGAAACACATGGATTCTCTTTGTTTCATTTCTCCACTAAGGAACAACATAACTATTACATTCATTCATAGTGCTTGTCTCAAGCTTGTAAAATGTTTCAATGAAAACTCTTCTTCCCAACACCATTGCTCATCAAACTGTCTTGCAACTATCATTTTCAAATATTGCATGCATCACTCATCTAATTATAGAGATCAAATTCTAACCAAACAAGGAATATGTAAATCCCCACAGAGGGTTTTAACACCTTTATCTTTAAGAATTCCATATCCTATGATATTAGTTGTCAAGTCATCTCCTAGGAAGACATCACCTCCATCATACTTCTCATATATGCAAAACCAATCCTTGTGGGGATTCATATGAAAAGAAGAACTTGAGTTGATTAACCATGCATCATGATCTAAGTGTGTACTTGAAGATGCCAAGTATGCATCCCCTCCCTCTATGGAGGCCTTTGGTTTTGTGGAAGGGGAATCCTCAAATCACTTTCATTTATCAACATTTTTAGATTACAATCTTTCTTGAAATGTCCATCATTACTATATTTCAAATGTCTCATTGTAAGTTTTCTTGGAGATTTAGATCTATCTCTAGACTTTGTTCTATCCCTTGACTTATTTTTTCTTCTATCTTGGGGATGACCTCTTACAAATAAGAAATCCTTGGTAAATCCCTCCATTCACTTTCACCTCATTTACGTTGATAACAAGGATGAAACTGCATCCTCAAAATTTAATGTAGACATAGCAATATACCAATGACTAGAACTAAACTATACCATGAATCTGACAAATAACATAAATAGCATCACATTTATTTCAATATCAATAGAAGCTAACTAAATTACCATAATGTTAAATGCATTGATATGCTTGTCCATAGAGTCATCCGCATTCATCCCAAGAAGGTACAACTTCTTTAGAAGGAGTTGTTTGTTAACTAGGGATTTTCACTGAGGAAAAGTCCCTAATTTATCCCATAGCTCTTTAGTGTTGACTTGTCGTAAGACATTCAACAACATTGAATTTGAAAGAAAGAGTCAAATTGTGTTATTCAAATTCTTATCCATCTTCTCCTAATCTTCTTTGGTCATACTTGTTGGTTTTTTCCAGACACATCAACCCACTGATCTTCGTTCACAAGAGTTTTCATCTTCAACTTCCATAACTCAATGTTTTATCCATTAATTTTTTTCTCTCTTATTGAAGTGCTCCCCATTTTCTTTCACACACAAGAATCACTAATGAAAAGCTCCCACTCAAGATAGGGTTTATCGGTGAGCCATGATTCCTTTTCTCTTCATAGATCGAGTTAAACCCCAAAGGCATCCCCTAAATATATTAACCTTGCTTTGACATAAAATGTAGAAAGTAGTGACTATAAAACTATGCAAAAGAACCATTGTAAGATTCAAAGTGTTTCTACATGCAAAAGATAAAAAACATATCCAACAAGAGGCAATATAACTCTGCCCAAGTAACTATTGTAGGTTAGTCCATTTCTTTTGTCCCGTATGTATCATTTTATCTCTTATCATTTCGTATGGCTATGTTTGTTTCAATGGCATCCATCCATTCCTAGGTACTTTGTGATTGGTTGCAATGCTACTCTATTTACTTTTTCTATATTGTTCCACTATGTCAATTCATTTTATATGTTTTTAAACTCTAATTGTTTTAATATTACCTTTTGTCCTTATCTAACCACTCACCACTCCCATTACCCATCTATTTAAAATGTCATTTTACGAACTTGTAATTGTGACAATTGTAAGACTTATGTTCTCACATAATTATTTCTACTTGGCTAATGTACCCTAAATTATCCTTCAGTTCATCCCATGACAAATTTGTAATTTATAACATCATGTTTGTTATTTCTTACATCAAATCTACAATTTCTAACGTTGGATCTATAATTTCTAGCATCAAATTTATGATTTTCACTTCAAATTTGCAAATTCCAATATCAAATTGTAATGTTTAGCGCTATATCTACAATTTCTAATACCAAATATCTCTAATTTTTCTCCCATTTTTGTTTTGTGCCTCCCCATAAAATCTCTGATGACTCCAAAGACTCCCAAGATTCTAGTGTTTCCCAAATCTTAGTTAAACAAATGCAAGAACATCATCTCTTACTGGAAACCCATGTTATTGGGCAACAATCATAGGCTCAATACAAAAAGTATTCTAGATGAAAATGATGCAATATATGATGAGTATATTCCAACAATTTATCATGATTCAGTGTCAAACTCTTCAATAGAACATGCAACACCATTGGCAACATCAACCCAATATTCTAGTGGGTGTCCCCATTGCCCAATGATGTTGTATGCTAGACTCAAATCTTTGTCCCTCAATTTGATGGAGCCTCAAATAGGGTAGGCTCGACTCTTCAATTCGTATTTTGGAATCTTACTTCAAAATTTAAACTACTATAACAAACACTTTGGAAGATCTTTATGGTTGAAGTCCACATGGAATAATGTCAAGGCCTCACATTGTTGTAGAGACACAAGCACCTCATAACCTTTAATCAACATGTAATTGACACTTGGAATAATTTCAAAGATGTTTTCTACAAGAACTACATGATAGGGTAAAAGGATGCAATGATGACATAATAGTTGCAACTTCAAAGGACTCCTAGAAATTTAGTCTAATAATTCATTGGGTTCAACAAGCTCTCCATTAATCTTCATCTAAGTTACATTTTGGTCTTTTTGAAATTTAACATGGTTCTAGGATCATAATGAAATAAACCAAAATCACAAAGGGCAATGAGGTTTACTTGGTAATATCCTTGATGTTAAGAATTGAGCACAAACAAGACAAGAATTGGCAAAAAAGTCCTTATGCCATTCTGTTGCTTGTTGTATTGACCTCATGATCTAAATTTATAGAACATAGATTGGACCACTTCTAGATCTAGATCTCATTGAAAACTCAACAATGGATTATGACAAGACCTCATCAATAGATTAGGTTTACAACTCATATCAATGTGGTCTTAGAATTTGTGATTGTCTAGGGACTCACAATCTAACATTTCGCCTCTCAATCAAAAGTTTGAATACTAATATCAGTAAAGAAAAAATAATTGGTATCATCTTCGGTATGAGCTTTTGAATTGAGCTTACCTTAAAAATGTCAATATCTAGATGTTGAATAGTTCATCTGGAAGTGAACAACTATCGTGTCTGAACATTCCCATTCTGTTGATTAGCATCCCAATAATTGATTGATTTGATTTGAGGAGACCAATTGCTATGTTGGAATTTCGAGATGTTCATTGATTTTTATGATTGATAGGACTTTGAATCTTGAATCCTGACTATCATCATTGATATATGATATTCCCCTTGTGAGGTATAAGGTGAGAAAATTGTTGAAGTTAGTTGACACAATCCAAGGAGCTTTTGATTCTTCTATTCTTCAATGATTCATGGTTGGATGGATCCAAGATTGATCTTTGGATTCTTTATGTGGTGGTTTTGTTGGTTGACCACTAACCATCTTCCATTAATACTTGAACAATGTGGTGGTTTCAGATTACCATTAACCATATTCACTCAAACAATGTGGTTGTTTTTGGTTTACCACTAACCATCTTCACTCGAACAATGTGGTGGTTTTTTGTTTACCACTAACCATATTCACTCTCCTCCTGAAGGTGTATCATTTTCATCAACATGCTCCCCCCTTGAGGCGTAGAGAATACCATGTTTGATTAATGTTTTAATTTCAGAGAACATATAGAATTGGACCCGGATCATGCCCAAAATATCTAGAATAGTTGTTTGAAAGTGTTTTTCTTTTCTTATTTCTCCATGCAGTTGTGGCTTTACCTCTATCTTGACTAGATGGTAAGACATATGCAACTCCTTTACTTGTTGGTTCCATTTCTAAGATTTGATCCAACCATAATGAATTGTTTTCTTAACCTTCTTCTTCTTCTTTCGACACTTTTCTGAGAGATGATTTGTCTTTACACAATGAAGCCAAGGATGGAGATCAAAACACCATGTCTCCAAGTGACCAACTCTATGACAATGTTGGCACTTATTATCAATATTCTTGACTTCTTCAAGAAATCTTGCACTCACAAACTACACTGGTTTGGAGTAATCTAGGATATGAAAGTTGTTGTTTTTGTCATATCCTAAGTTGTGCCATTTTTTGTTGAATGATAATTGTTTCCAAAGTTTGATAACCATCTTGGAAAGATCATTTTGTAATTCTTGATGGTCTTCTTTTGTGTCTTCAAATTCACATTTGTTGTTGTTGCAGTTGTCATTATGTGCTTCTTCATGGGACTCATTTTCAACAAGAATTTTCTTCATTGGTCCAATGTATGATTCCATCTCATGATCAGTTAATGAATCATCATCCATCTCTTGTGTTTCTTTTGTATCCACCATTAGGTCATGTGTATCACAAGTAGAATCAACCATTTGTATTATGCCTTGTGTGTCACAAGTCGCATCAACCTTTTGTATGACCTCATTTGTATCACATGTTGCATCAAACTTTTGGATAGCTAATATGTATCACATGTTTCATCAATCTTCTCTATTAGATCATTTGCGTCACAACGTGCATCAACCTTTTGCATGAGGTTATTTTTCACAGACGTTTCAACAATCATGTCATCAATTTGATTATACTCGTAATTTTATTTGAAGTGCATCAATCAATCAATTCTTCATATCTATTTGAATTTGAATATCATTTATTGACTGTATTGTATCAACCATGTGATCAATTAGTTTTTACTTTAGAATTAATGTCCACTCAAGTTTTTTAACTTTATTCTGGAATACGTGGTTGTACTTTTTGAATTCCTTAATTTCCTAAGAGGTGTTCTATAAATGTTTTCCTCCTTTACCCATTTGTTATTATTCTCTCGCTCGCTTGCACTTGTTTCTTTTATATCACACTCTCTTGATTTGATGTCACCTTAGCATGTTAGGTACTACCGATCATGCACCTAGACTTGTAATTACAATGTCTTGACTCACTTGACCTTCCTATTCAAATTTCAGGTAGGTCATGATGATAACATTCACAATTAATTTGAAAAACACTTTTCTTGACTCAAATTCAATGATTTATCCTTCAATTTTTACAATGCATGATCAATTTAGTGCTTCAAAAAACTAGATGAACAAACAATGTTCTTTACATGATTTTAAATCCCAGTTTCAATCACGATTATCCTTCATGAATGCATGAGCATTGTGTGCTTGATTTTCTCGCCAATTTAAATATGTGTCACACTGGAAACATAAGTATCAAAGGAAATAACCACCATCCAAAAACAAAATGTGTCCTTAGATCCCCTTATTCGATTTTAGGACAAGTACAGGACAAAAACAACACCAAAAAAAAATATTTTATTCAATGTTTTTCCTTACAAAAAATATTGGATTAACCATCATTCTTTTTACTCTTTTCCAAAATACCTCTTTTGCTTATCCTCTCAAGGAGTTACAATAAATGTTCTTCAAGTTCCTTTTACAAAAGCTCCAATATCTTTACTGTCTTTAATGGTAATATCGTACCAACCCAATAGAAATGAAAACAAGTTTGCACTAATACTATCTCAAAGGTTTCCCATTAGTCTTCTATTATTTGTCTCACAAAAAACCACCTGCTTCTAAAAAATAATGGCCTACTTGAACTCTGTGATCTATTCCTCGGTCAACTGTTCCTCTATTTGCACTGGATAGTATGGATAGTCAAGATCGAAACTAGTAATTGCAAACCGATTACCTTCACAAAATACCTCAAACACATAAATAACAGAAGTGGCAGCAAGGAAAAAGACACTGAAGAGGGAGTTGTCTTGGATGAGATTGAATCCCTTGGAGGTTTTAAAATTGAACAAATAGGAAACAGCACTATACTAAATCTCAGAATGATTGTGCCACTGGTGTATGTAGCAGATTGTCGAAGCTCAATTATTGTGTGTCTTCTAGTGGCTCCAACTAGCCCTCATGAACCCACAACTCTACTCCTAGAAGGACTATCATGGTCAATTGCTTGTGCTATCATGATCAAATCAGATCCAACAGAAAATAAGAAACTCTAGGGTGCCGTCCAGGATTCTGGAAGCTTATTTCCGAAGATAATTCCCTCCCATTACAAAAACATTGAAGTCATTGGAAATGGAAATGTTGGCACCATCCGCAAAATAAAGTACAGAGAAGGAATGAAAGGGGCAACCCATGCATCCCAGAAAATTGAAGCTTTTGACGAAACAAATATGACCGTTACATTGTGATAGAGGGAAAATTTCTGAGCATATACAAGGTCTTCAAGTCGACCTTAAAGCTACTTCTAGGAGCTGATGCCAATTCTTGCAAACTAAGTTGGAAAATTGAGTTCGAGCTAGTAGGTGACGTAATTCCCCATCAAATTCACCTATCACAGGAACATGGGATTTGCAGTGAAGATAAGGCTTCGATTCCTCTGATTCCATGTGTCGGCTCCATTTTTTGTTGCTCACCACAAATAAGAAATCACCACTTTCTTGTGTGATCTGGTGAAATCAAATCAGGTGTGATCTGTGAAATAAATATGAAAGGTGATCTGGTGCGCTGCGATCAAACTCAAATTCGAAATTACTTGTACAAGTGGTGGTAGTAAATGGGTGGATCCGTTGATAGTGGAAATCTTCAAAAACGGTCCTAGATCATCTTGAATTGATCCAAGATGATCGGTTGAATAGAACAGGGGTAGGTTGCTGCTAAAAAACGCACAGAAAATTCAAGACGATCTTCAGATCTGCACAATTTGTGGAACACTAATAATTGTGCTCACGTTCTTAGGCTGCACCTTTATGTTGGTGCCACCATGATTTACCATGTTCTTCTTGGCTATGACATAATCACTTATGCTTCTACCACAGATCCAACAACCATAGAAGACAACAATTGTGAAAGGGAAACTATTCCCATGCCTACAACCTTCTCATTGTGAGAGATTGAACTAATGTTTGGGATCGAACTGTTACTGAGACTGAACACCTAGAAGCCTCTGAAATGACCACCGGTGAGTAATTGATGATGGCAGATCTCTTGGAGGTGATCAGATCATGATAGAGAGAGGGAGATCACACACTACAATGCCAACTCAAACTAGATCTGAAACCTTTTTTCCGAACCGTTTCTGTGGGTTGAGCCAGATCTACTGGATCGTGCCCAAACTTTCATCTTGAAATTCTTGATATTACACATGCAAAGTCTCCGATATGCAATGTTGGTAGTAATTCAATATTAACAAAGGCACACTAAATCTCATTTTTTTTTTATGCTCATCTTAGAACCTTAACATCAAGATCTCACTTCGTTGGTTCTTCAATGGTCTCCCATGGATCACTACCATGAAAGGGTTACCATGCCCTTAAGACTAAAGGTGTTTTGATACCATGTTAATAATTGAGCACGAACAAGACTAGAATTGGCGGAAAAGGCCTTATGTCGTTTTGTTGCACTTTGTATTGATTTGATTATATGAATTTATAGTACCTAGATTGGACCACTTCTAGATCTAGATCTCATTGACAACTCGGCAATGGATCATGACAACACATCATCAATAGATAAGGTTTACAACTCATATCGATGTGGTCTCAGACTTTGCGATTGTCTAGGGATTCACAGTGTAACATCGATGGTAGGAAAGAAAAAATCTATTACGATATTTGTCTCAATCAACATGGTACAGTGAGTACCTAGGTCCAATTTATAGGACAATCAATTGAATGCTAAGTACTCACTTATTATAGTGCACCAATCCATGTCTTAACTAGCCAAGCCTAAAATATTTGGATACTCCAAGATGACTTCCAACTTAGGATCCATCAATGCATGATAAGGTCAATATAGTTAAACTAAAGTGAATCAACTTTATCTTGATAATTCCAATATTTCTTTTGATAATTACAATGTTTATATTTTATGCTTCCAAAGCTTATTTTCCATATTTACAATGCAAATTTATTGTGAATAATTAATTATTATATGTGCTCAAATAAGTATGCACCAACAATGGCTCTAGGGGCTAGCTTAATCAGTTGACCATTTTCCCAAGGCATATTGTTGATGAGGAGGCCATAGGTCACAGGTTCAAATCCGATTGAATCCCTTGGGGTTACTAGCCACTATTGTGGCTAGTGGTTGAGCTACTCTTCATCTAGATATTCCAGGAAAGAGGTGGGGATCCTACAGGGATTTCCTTGGAAAAAATTATGCACCAACAACAATAACCCTCTGACACCTCTTCAACGATTGACTTGGAGTTGAGAAGGAGTGATGGATTGCATGTTACCTCATGTAATGGAAACTTCCTTCACACTTATAAAAGACGGGAAATGAAGGAACTTGGCTTCAATGAGTGGTTTAGTAAAACTATTTGCTACCTGATTATCTGAAGGGAAAAATTGCAACTCAAGAACTTGATAATGAATGAGTTGTCATATGTAGTGAATATGGATCTCAATGTGTTTGGTACACTAGTTCTCAATTGGATTATAGAAAATGTGAATAGAACTTTGATTGTTGCACCAAATAATAGTAGATGGATCTTGTGGAAAATCAAACTCCATGAGCATTTGTCAAATATAAAATCTTCTTGATCGACATTTGCAGTGCCTATGTACACTACATCTATAGAAGAAAGGGAAATAGCATGTTACTTCTAGCTAGACCAAGTGACAAGACATAAACTAAGGTGGAAAATATATTTGTAATTAGACATCTAATCTTCAACATCAATTGCACAATATGACTCTGTAAAACCCATTGAGGAAGAAGGGCCCCTTTGTAGTATACTTGATGTCAAACTAATAAGTACCCTAAATGTATCGAAGAATGTTCTTTCTTTCTTTCCAAATACTCTCATGTGGATATTATATGATGTCAGAGACTAAACCAAGAACAAAGGATATGTCTAGTTGGGTATGGATCAAGTAGATAATACTTTCTACCCTCTGTTTATACAAAGTAAGATCAACCTTGAGTATTTAATACTTGGTAGAAAGTTTTTAGCACACACTTATACTGAGAGGGGGGGTGAATCAATATAAGGATATCCTTTTCTTTTTAATAATCATTAACCATGATGAAGCAATAACACAAAATCTAACTACTAGAAGACACGAGATTTTATGTGGAAACCCTTTCGAGAGGAACCCACAAAAACTTATCTTTATAATTTGTAGGCATCAACCCAATGTTACAAATATTTGTAGGCATCATCCCACTAGATACACTAATTAACACAAATAAAAAACCCGGTAGGCACCACCCTACTCTTACAAATATTTGTAGACACTAATCTACTGGAGACACCAATCCCCACCGCTAAGAACCAACTTAACAAGAGACACAATCTATATTGTTGGATGTTTATATGCACCAACCTACTGGAGACACCAATCCCCACTGCCTGATTTTGGTAGGCACCAACTTACTTTCAAGCTTGCAAATTCTTCTTTAGAGTTTGAACATCTGCATTTCCTTCATAGGTTTTCTTGTTGGTTCTGTCTTCACTAGGTCTACTCGTTGCTTCTGCCTTAGCTCTACCTTCACTAAATATTCTTGTTGCTTCTGCTACTTATGCCTTAGATATTCCTTCACTGGATTTTCCTAGCTTCTTCTGCTACTTCTACCTTGGATCTTCCTTCACAAGTTTTGCTTGCTAGAATGCCAAATCTACTTGCTACAACACCATATCAGATCTTCGTTGATATTTAATTGTCACTCCTTGAATGATATTCAAATGTCACTGGTCCTACTTCTTCAAATGTTATTCATAAAAATATTGCATTTTCACTGACACGCTTTTTATCACGTCACTCTTCTCCTTTTATACTTTTTCATAACACTACATGAAGAGTTGTGTTTATTCAAAAAACATGACATTTGTTATTTAAATAATTGATTCCACCTTTCTTTTAATTCACTTTTCAAAATACCATGGGAAAATGCCATGGGTTTTTAAACCATGGCCAAATAACATTTTACTTTTTTACTTATTTGCATAAATTTAATTTTTTAATTTTTTAATACTCTTTTTTCATGTAACTTCATTTTGAATTTACCTTTTTACATAAAGTCACATTTTTCACATAAATTCATTTTGAATTCACCTTTTTCACGTAACTTCATTTTGAATTCACCTTTTTACATAAAGTCACCTTTTTCATGAGATACTTGTATTTGAATAATTACATGATATAAGTCCTTTGACATCAATGACAACAATTTTTTCAACAGAAAGTTTGACACCTAACTAAAAAGAAGTGGGAGCATAGTTGTAGTGTTCTATGTGAAACATTTTAAGAAAATTAATAGCATATGCATGCAATGAAACAAAGATTGCTTTCTTGGTTTGTTAGAGTTGAAAACCAAAGAAGTAATGAAGAGGGACCAAGTCATACATCTCAAATGAGTCATATAATTGGACTTCACATGGTTGATTTGTTGGTGATCATTCCTAGTGATGATAAGGTCATGAACATAGATCACAAGGATTAGTAGTTCATCATTAACATGCTTGGTGTAGAGATAAGGCTCTTGATGACACCTCGAAAAACCAGAACCAAGAAGGACATTGCCCATCCACTTATACCAAGCTTGAGGGGCTTGCTTGAGACCATAAAGTGACTTCTTGAGGTGACAAATAAAGGAATAACCTTGAAAAGCATTGAGAGGTTGTTCCATGTTTATTTATTCATTCAAATCCTCATACAAAAAAGAATTGTTTGCGTCCATTTGAATGTACCTCCAAACTTTATGAAGAAGTGAGTGAGAGAACAAACTTTGTTGAATCCATCTTTACACAATGTGCAAATATCTTTGAATAGTTGATCCCTAGAAACATTTAGAGATAAGGTGACCTTTGAATTTTTCCACACTTCCATTTGTTGAAACTTAGTTATGTAGACCCACTTGCAATGAGTATCTTTACAACCTTAGGGAGAGGAACAAGATCCCAAGGATCATTCTTCAATAAGAAATGTGTTTCTTCTTCTATAGCTTCTTCACATTCAAGGTGGACCACTTTCTTCTTTATGAATTTGAATATATCTAGTCTTAGTGTTCCTAGCCATAAGAGCTTAACCAAGTGGAAAAAATTGGGAGTGAGTGTGAGGATTATTTTGGATCACCAATTGAAGCATCGACAACTTCCCTAGTCTTTTGAACCCATTTTGGAAGATGAACAATTGAAGGTGTAGGATTAGCAAGTTGAACTAGAGGAGGAGTATGTGGTTCCACAACATGATCATTATTTGAAGAATAGAGATCATTATTCAAAAATGATAAAAGTCATGGATAAGAAGGATATGAAGAAGAAGATGTAGGCACACAAGCCAATGGGCATACAATATCTTAAAAGAATAGTGTTTGATGGATAAGGATCTATTGACGCCTAATTTGATATGTCCCTTTCATCTAGTCCTACTCTTAACATCACACAATGTATTTGACCTTTATTGCAAAGTAAGGCATTATCATAGTGGGGACTATTGTCTCCATGTAAGCCCTATTGTCTTCATATCCCCGCACAAGGAAAAAACTTAGAAAAGGACAACAGTTTTCTTCCTTAGCTCTATTTGATTCATATTGTTAGTGTCTATGGAGATTCCCTATCCACTCTATGATTATACATATTATTTTCCTCAGAACTTTGTGTCTCTTAAACCTTGTGGAACTTTGTGTCTCTTTTGCAAAACATAGCTAAGTTAACTTTGAATCTTCTTGCAATCCAAAATTTTATTAAAGTCAACATAGTAGTGTTGTAAACAGTCATAACTATCATGATAATATTCACTTTGCAACCTATTTTCATACCAATGGGACTATGATAAATTTGGATTGGAGAAATTAGAATTTGTTTGGAATTTTCTTGTATTTAAATATCATTCCTTACCATCATTGAACTTTGCAATTAAACAGAGTATTATTGTAGGGAGCCACCTCTTGATTGGGTTACTTACACTCCATGGTCACTAGAGTATTATTGTAAAGAATTTTACACTTTGCAATCATCATTTCTACCATTGAAATTGTGACAGTTATAGCTCATCACTTAAGGAGGCAAAATTTACTCTGCAATCTGATTTTCAACCAAGAAGACTGTGATAATTAATTGAAGGGGTTTAAATTTTTTAATCTTTTACTTTGCTTTCTTAGATGCATAAGTATCCTTTTGAGAGTTCATGCTTAAACTAAGTCTTGTTGCAAAGAGGTTTCATTCTTTTGAAACAATTTCCCTTTGTGACCTATTTGTCTACCATTGAAGCTATGAACCTTAGATTGAAATTATTTATCTTAGAATCTTTCTGTTTGATTTAATTTAATCTATGTGTGAAGAATATAATTTTCCAATCATCGATCTCCACAAGTGAAGAGAGTATCGTTGTGTGAGCCATTCAAGGTGTGATATCTCACAACCAGAGTTTCTGCCTTTGTAAGTTGTGGAAACCTAGATTGGATAAGAATAGTTCCATTCTATTATTTTTCTAGTTTAGAATTTCATTTCACTTTGTAAGATTTCAAGTAATTTTAATTATTAATTTGTTGGAATAAGATTCGATCTTGCATTTCTTGTGCTTGCACCTCGAATTTTATGGACTCTTGGATTGATAATTAATGTTCAAAACTTATGCAAATAAGTTGTCCAACAAAGAGCTTGTTACAAAGTATCTAATAATATTTTTGGAATCCCCTACCATGTTCAAATTGGAAATTTGTTTCTGCTTTGCTAGCTGAATCCCCTAATATACTGCATAGTCTTCATCCTTATTATTTGTGGTGATGACGATATTCCAATAAAATTCCAACTCTTGATTTCCTATGGGTTCATAAGGCACCCCTCTCGCACCTTCCTCCCTAGTATTTCCTTTGTAATCAATCAAAATACAAGGTAAAACTTGATTGAGAAGAAATCCAAGAACGAAAATCCATAGAAGGGGAATGAAGTTGTCAACATGATCTCTAAGAGACTTTGGCTCTTAATATTATAGATATATTTATACGATACATCCAAGATTCCTCCCATGTTTCCAAAGTATGTTGTTCCTCCATCTTGATTCTTTTTGAGTTGAAGTATTCATCCAAGTGTCTCAAAGCATGCACTTTCATTGACCTGGGAGTTGAGAGATTATTTTTTTAAATAAATTTGTTTCTGGAGAGTCAAATTTTCCAACACACATATTTAGGGGAATCCTTCCACACTCTTTGGAACACATCCTTTCCATGGAAGGATCCATGATAATAGTTCCTCCACTTTCCCATCAAAGTTTTACAATTGGACGACCATGCTATCTTATGAAATAATTCCTTATATATAGATTTCCAAACCTTTTTGGAGAATTCACAATCCAAAAATAAATGTTGAGTTGTTTCCAAGTTTTTCTCGCATAGAGCACAACAAAATGGCCCATGAATCCTCTTTTAATCAAAATATATTTATTTTTGGTATCCCAACATTGCTCCAAATATTCCTCCACAATGAAGATTTTGTTGGGAGAGTGTTTTGTAGTAGCAAATCCATGTATCACTCCTTAACTCTATATCCAACCACTCCCCAACATATATTAGCCTGTGCCTGAATATGAATTGGCACAGCCCCTTTAAGAACAAGAAAAATATTTTGGGCCTATTGGCCAAGGTGGGGGGGTAGATTTTCCAAATTCCAACCCTTCCAAGCACCATGAGAATTCCAGAAAGAGATATAAAATAACATGTGATTTTGTTGTTCCATCATCCATTGCATGAGAGAGTCAAAAGTGGGATCCTAAGAGAGAGGGTGAGAGCCAAGAATCTCATCTGTCCAAATATTTATTAGGTTTCCATTCCCTGGGACCCAAAAGAGAGAATGTTGCAAAAGTGGGAGGGAAGCTCAAAGAAACTTCCATATTGGAGAGCAAGACTTCCTACTTAGTGGATCATCAAGGAATCTTCTTCTTTCCCTTGAAAAATATTTCTTCAGCAAGGCCCTTTTCCACCATTCATTTTTCCCCGTCACCATTCACCATAATAATTTTGAGCCAAGGGATATATTCAAGGGATATATTCACCAATTCAGGATCTGTAACTCCAAGGCCCCCATGATCCTTAGGAGGCCTAACCAAGTTCTAGTTCTCCAAATGATATCTTTTAGTGCTAGATTTTCCTCTTTGCCGTAATAATTTTCTAATGGCCTGGGCCAGAGAATTTTTAATTACCATAGGAACCAACATGGATGAAAATTGATAAATAGGTAGCGAGGACAACACTGATTTGATAAGCACCAATGGACCCACCAGGTTCAACTAGTAAGCACCCCAAACTTCAAATTTCTCTTTGATTTTCTTCAAAATAACATACCAAGATTCTCCTGGAAGTGATTTCAAATAGATAGGCATACCTATATATTTAAACGTTTTCCAATCATTAGAGAATGGGAATTGAAGAAGGTGATATATACCTATTATAGTATGAGCATTAATATTCCAGAGATAAATCTGACTCTTATTCTTGTTAATGAATCCTCCAGAAATCTGAGTGAATCGATCCAACACTAGATTAAATCTCATGGCAATGATTTTGGAGGCGCCTCCCATTAGCAAGGTATCATCTGCAAATTGAGAATGTTTGATTCTTTTAACACCTTTGGAAATGTTCAACCCAGGGATTTCTCTAGAGAAACACTCCCATTCCAATCATATATTAAGTGCTTCATCCAATACAACATAAAGAATGGGGGAGAGAGGACATCCCTATCTAATCCCCCGAGAATTCTTGAAGAAAGGAGTCACCTTCCATTTACCAATGGAGCAATCGATGGATTACTAATACATGCACCAATCCAAGAAATAAAAGATTGGTTGAAGCAAAATTGCTTCAAAACCACCTTGAGAAAACTGTGCTTTACTCTATCAAATGCATTTTCCATATCCATTTTAATAACCATATGTTTTTCCCCTCGATTGTAACTAGAATGAAATGCTTCTTGGACTAGAATTATATTGTCCCATATTTGTCTATTGTCCACGAAACCCCCTTGATTGGGGAGGATTAGATAACTTAGAAAAGGTTTCATCTTGTTTGCAAATGATCTTTGCCATAATTTTGTATGAAACATTACAAAGAGATATGGGGCGGAATCTATCAAATGAAGGGGCACTTTTTTCTTTTGGAAATAAGGCCAAAAAAGAAGAATTTGTGGCTCCCCTAACCGAGATGATTTATGCAGATATTGAAGCATCTGAATGAAGTCAAACTTGATAATGGACCAACATATTTTAAAGAAATGAATAGTAAAAACATCCAGCCCATGAGATTTATCCGGTTTAAATTGATTTATGACAACAAGACCTCTTATGTGACTAGCTGGTTCAATTCCAGATTGTCTTCCTCTGATATTTTCAAAGGTATTTGAGATAATAAAAAATCACATAATTCCTCGTCCATCTCTCCTTCTTATGTGTATAAATTACTATAATGCGAGGAGACCAACTTTTTAATATCCTCTAAAGATGATACCACTTATCCAGATTGTGTTTTGATTTCCTCAACCTTGTGATGGCATTTCCTAGATTTGGCTTGCTTATGAAAAAGGATGTATTTTTATCCCCAGCTTGAAGCCACAAACATCTAGATTTTAGTCTCCACATGGACTCTTCATATTTCAAGGACTTTATATAATTTTGATAAGCCAATTTATCTTGCTTTAAGAGTTATGGTTGAACATCCTTACTCTCTATCATGTCTTGGATTTTTTCCATCTTTCTCTATTTCTCGGGTACTTCCATATGTTGAGGGTGGAATGAATATTTACCCATAGTTTTATATAAGATTTGTTTAATTTTAGTTTATGTTCCCAAATATGGATAGGGGAACCAAAAATCCATTGACTCCAGGTACAAGAAACAAGAGGGAATAAATTTGGATTCTCCATCCAAAGGGGATTAAATTTGAAGGGAACATGCCCCAAGTTTTCTTCCTTTTCAAAGCAGAGAGAAATAGGAAAATGATACGGAAAGGCCCAATTAATAATTGAAGAAGAGAATGATTTAGGAAGGGATAAAAATGATATATTAATGAGAAAGCGATCCAAGATGGCCGCAATGTGCCCTGGCCCAATTCTCCTATTATTCCAAGTAAACTTTCCCTTGATTGGAGGAATGTCAATCAAGTCCAGAGTTGATATTAGATCCTCCATATTTTCCCTTGATGGATCCCTAACAATGGATCCCCCTCTTTTTTCACTCAGATGCAATGTAGTGTTTAAATATCCAACTATAACACAATTTTGGGTGAATATGGAGTCTCCCAGATGCAAAAGATACTCCCAACATTCTACTTTTTCCCAATAATCATTTGGCATATACACATTAAAAATAATGAAAGAACATACCTAAACGTAGATGAGATAGCTTGACCATAATCTAATGTGTTTCTTTAAAACTTCCTTCCAACTGAAAAATGTCAGAGTTCCAAAGAGTGGAAATTCCCCTTGATGCCCCTCTTGCACTTATTTCCACTCCATTACTTTTCTCCAAATTTGTTTCATTTCTTGGAGAACTTCTTTCTCCCTCAATTTTGTCTCTTGGACAAGAAGGATTTGAGGTTTTTCTATTTGAACTAAATTTCCCATTGCTTCATTCTTACCCTTTCTACTTAATCCTCTGCAGTTCTAGGAGACTAATTTCATTATTTACTTGAAGATTTGGTCACCCCCTTTAGAGGGTTGATACATATATTGAGATGCTCCCTTTGAAGGAGGGACTTGGGATTTCCCTTACTTCCCTTATTTTTTGAATATCCCTTCCAAAGTGGTTTGGATGCTTAACTCCTTATCACGATCTGCTTCATTTTATCTTCTATTTCGATCTCCTCCCTACTTTCTTCCTTTTTGTACTTTGTAAGACTTCTATTTTGTATTCGTCACCCGATTCCTCCTGAATTCCTTCCTCTAGAATTTATGGGATCCTCAAAATAGGATGAGAAATGATTTTACCAGGAGTCAGATATCCATTTTTGGGGATGGAGGGCTCTTGAGGTACCTTGATTTCTTGGGTACCTCTGTTGTCGACTTACTGTCTTCTTCATTTTCCTTTTTCTTCTCTCTTTATTCCATGGTATTTTCCTCAATTTTTTATAAAGTAGCATACTTATTTCTACTTGATTCAATCGCATGAGCCCCTCCAACTGATGATCTAGGGTTATGAGGAGATGGAGGAGATGGATTCCCCCTAGATTTGATCGATTTTTTGAGCCATTTCCTTCCCAACAACCTTCTTCCTTTTTGGTTGGTTCAATTTCTCTTGGGCCTTCTCTTCTGGTTGATCTTCTTTGTTCTGCAGGAAGTTCTTTGCAAAATGACCATATTCATGACAAGCTTTACATTTGAATGACAATTTCTCATAATCCACCTTTTGAATATAAGACTAATTGTCAAGGGTTAGATGAATAGATTCAAGAAACCTTTTTACCATATCCACCTCTACACAGAGTCTTACACACACTTGGATACCTTCTCGCGATTTGGCTCGATTAGTGGATCTTCCCAACGTATTTTATATGCTACGCATGGTTTCATCATTCCAACAATGCAAAGCAAGAAAGGGAATACGAACCCATACTGGGACTGCAGAGGGGATATCATTCTATGGACTGAAATCAGATGTCCATTTATTCAAATACATACCCCTTGAGCCCATAAAATAAGGCCCACTCCTAAATATAAGATCTCGATTAGCTTTATTTTCAAACAAAAAGACATAAAATCCCTTACCACATAAAGTTGAGGACATTTGTCCTTGAATATTTTTCCTCCAATTTAGATCCATCCATTGAACCATGGCCCACAGAGATGGCCATAGACTAGTGAACTTACCAAGAATCCCATTTTCAAACAAGTGCGAAGAAAATGGATGAGAGGATGAGGAATGCACCGGAACCTTCGGAATTTCATCTAACTTTTTAACAAAACAGGAGGGCGCAGACTTCACATACTTAGAGTAAGATGCAATATAATCCTGAAACTCTACAATGGTCGATGACGGAGGGGACACCATGGGGTATCATCCCCCCAAACCCAAGGTCATGCCTCAGCCACGCACAGAAACCACTAGGCAAAAAAAAAAAAATCGCACACGTAGAGAAACCCTAACCGCAAAGCATTAGATCATGTTTTTTTGTTTAGATTGCCTTTCTTTGACATCAATCAATTCAATATTATTAAATCACATCATCATCAAAACAATAGCATGAATATTATCAACATTGATGCAACATTATTGTGTCATCATACCATCACTATCATTATATCAAAATCAATTTGAATATCAACACATTATTGTCCAATCCTTAATATCATCAACAATTCATCATCAATAACAAAAAATCATTATAAATCCATTGAGATAATCAAGTCAACATCCATATCATTATCAAGGGGATAATGAGTCCAAAACATCATCTCCTAAACAAGAATTATAAAGTGCATTAGGTAACAATAGACTACTCCCAAGATGAATAGAGGCACTATCATGCACCAAGGGTGTTACAAGTATTTCCCTTAGAAAAGTGTTATGGCCTCAAAGTTGGGTCATTATCAAACATAATGAGGATCAGACTTCTTCATTTCCATTTCTTATTACCATGTATCATATTTCTTAATAACATCGTCAAATCAAATCATTGACATTAATCAAGTCAATATTATTAAATCACATCATCAAAACAATATCATTAACATTATCAACATCAATGTGGCATTATCGTGTCATCATACCATCGCTATCATTATATCAAAATCAATTTTAATATCAAAACATCATTATCCAATCCTGAAGATCATCAATAACAACAAATCATTATAAATTCATTGAGATCATCAAGTCAACATCCATATCATTATCAATGGGATAATGAGTCCAAAACATCAATTTTAATATCAACACATCATTATCCAATCCTTAAGATCATCAATAATTCATCATCAATAACAACAATTCATTGAGATCA
The DNA here is from genome assembly GCA_009831015.1 of Picea engelmannii. Classification (NCBI taxonomy): domain Eukaryota; kingdom Viridiplantae; phylum Streptophyta; class Pinopsida; order Pinales; family Pinaceae; genus Picea; species Picea engelmannii. Next base: position 131,303 of record ML788734.1, read on the forward strand.
TCAAGTCAAAATCCATATCGTTATCAAGGAGATAATGATTCCAAAACATCATCTCCTAAACAAGAATCATAAATTGCATTAGCTAACAACTGACTACTCCCAAGATGAATAGATCCACTATCATTCACCAAGGGTGTTACAAGCCTTTCCGTCACAAAAGTGCTATGGCCTCAAATTTGGGTCATTATCAAACATAATGAGGATCAAGCTTCTTCATTCCCAATTCTTATTCTTGTGTATCATCTTCCTTAATCATATCATCAAATCAAATCATTAGCATCAATCAAGTCAATATTATTAAATCGCATCATCATCAAAAAATAGCATTAACATTATCAACATCGATGCAACATTATGTTATCATCATACCATCACTATCATTATATCAAAATAAATTTTAATATGAACACATCATTACCCAATCCTTAAGATAATCAATAATTCAACATCAATAAAAACAAATCATTATCAATCCATTGAGATCAACAAGTCAACATCCATATCATTAGAATCAACTATATCACTAGTCAATCAATTTAATCGTCATTGAATCAATGATACCATCTAAACAATATCATTATCATCAACAAAACAATACCTAGTCATCTACATTATCAATATTATCAAAATAACATCAACTAAAATATTATCAAATCATCATCCTCATCATTAATCAATATCGCCAATGCCATAAGTATCATCAAACTGAAGCAACATTATCATGAAATTGTCAACATATCGTCAAAGCATCAAATAAGGCACCATCACCCAAAAATCAACATTACCAACATGGTTATCATCATTCACAACACTATCATCCACATCATCAAATCCCTAAATATTATTACATCAATATCATCACAATCATTGTTATTATTAAATCAAAATCATCAACAAATCAACATCAATATCAATTTTACGATATTAATAGGAAATGAGAAACACTAAGGTTTTTCTCTTAGCATTGTTACGGAGTGGCTATTCATCCATTCGAGGTGGCTCCACTTAAGCAAAGAAAGACAGGTTAAGGTATACCATAACAGTTGTTAAGGGAAAAGAGGGTTAGCTATGAGTTGTAATCAAGGCAAGTAGGCTTTTTGATGCGTTGTTGTATATTGCATATAATATCCCAAGAATCTAGAAACAATATGAGGTTCACTATATCATGGTAACTAGGGTAGGAATAATGAAATATAGAGGTTTCCTATAGGGGATGTCAATATTTAGGGATTTTAATCATTTTAATGTCTAACAACTTTTCCTGCAGAAAATTCGCACAAATTATATTAATATATAATTTTTCAACATCACAGAATATTGATTGATAACTACTTTCACTGACCATCCCAATCCTACATAGTTTCCTTCGTATACTAATACAATACCTTTCAATAAATCACTATCAAACTAGATGAGACACACCCTAAACCTTTCTCTTCAAGCAGGCAATGTGACTTTGTATCATAGAGGAAACATAAACCAAAAAACGAGCACAAGTGAAAGCTGAAGAAGCATTACAAAATGTCAAAATGTTGAACTATTCCAGCATTCTCTCCATCCCAGGAAGAATGGAATAGTCTACCACATGAATCCGATAAAGCTTGTTTTGATAGCTTGTCAGCCTCCACATTAGCCTCCCTGAAAATATGCTGGAAATAGATACCTCTTAATGACAAAATTAGCTCCCTAATCTTGCCTTTCCAACCTTCAATATTTATAGCTTGAAGATTTCCTTTATTATTGAGCCAATCAATTATTACCTTTGAATCACCTATCAACTGAATATACTATATGTCTAAATGATTTGCAATGAAAAGCGAAGCCCAAGTGCCCAATAATTCAGCTTTAGTGTTTGTTCCAGCTTCGCAATTGAAGTGCCACCTGTAATCAGTCAAATCTCTGCATTTAATGGTGCCACCTACCCCACAAATAGTGCCTCTTGTTAGAATATAGAAGATTGTGTTTGTTTTACCATTGACAATACCCTCATCACCCAACCACTAGCTGAAGCCACCCTTCGAGCACCTTGACCTTGACTGAGAAGAGAATCCTGGTAGCAATCAATAGCCAAGAGAGGCTAATGCACCAAGCAAGAAAATAGAAACTAAGCTAAACAGATGATCCCACCCAGAAGCTAGCGCACCACTTTCAAGCTCTCCCAGAAACTTGCGCACCAAACTGTTGGTGCTTGCAACTGCCTACGTAGATTTTGCTCTCATTGCAACTGCTGAGATATGAAATAATGAAACTGGAGCCCTGTATTTATAGTGAACTGGGCAGGCTAACTGGGGCTGACTTCTCCTTCTGGGTATCAATAAATTCAATTTAAATGTATTTGTTCAACCAACAACTTGTCTAGGGTTTCCTTCAATTCTTTGCTTCCTTCCGTAGGATTCTAGTCTCGTCATAGGTCACAATAGAGGTTCATACCTCCTGAAGCTACCATAATATTAACACTCCCTCCTAGCTAGGGAGGTATGGTCTTGAGCACAACAGACCATTCAACTGGTAGCACTATGAGCACGAGTCATTATTATCCAACTGGATAATCTCCTATGACAACTGGTACAATATCAATTAATAGAACACACATGTGTCTATTCAGGTAGTACACACCTACTCAAACTGTGAAACATAATCACAAATAGTAACATATCTAGTGTCATTTATTCTTCATAACATACATCTGATAGCAATCTGCATAGAAACAATGTTATGATAAAAACTGAATCATCTGGGCCAATCTTTCACTCACGTCTGTGAGATCTGAAAGAATGTCTGCCTTCAGTATATAATATCAACAATGGGCTATGTTCCCCCATTCTTCTCAACCAAGGAAGAAGGATTATTTCTGATTTCTGAGCTTGGACCATTTCTCACCCTGGGCCATTCTTCCTACGCTAATTAAAGTGCACCCTGGATAGAATGTATAAACCGTAAGAAATGTTTGGACCATTCCTTACCCTGGGCCATTCCTCCGACACTAAAAAAAGTGTAACTTGGAGAGAATGAGTCTGCCCTAAGGAATGACTATCCCTGATTGTTGAGCCTGGACTATTCCCCACCCTGGGCCATTCCTACGACACTAAACAAAGTGTAACTTGGAGAGAATGAGTCTGCCCTCGAGGAATAACTGTCCGGACCATTCCCCACCCTGGGCCATTCCTCCGACACTAAACAAAGTGTAGCCTGGAGAGAATGTATAACCCTCGAGGAATGTTTTTCCTGCATCAACCTCCAAAACAGACCATTCTTTGAAACTGCTCACAATTGTGAAGTTCTAAAGAATGGCTGCCCGGCGAGGCGAACCATTCTACTTGACCACTACTCAGAGTGACTGCCAAGAAGAATGACTATCCTAGACCACTCCCCATGTTAACCACAATGGGAATTCGTTGTCTATGATACATCAAGAATCAGTCTGCCTCCCATGTTAACTACAATGGGAAGTCACTGTTCATCAGAAAT
>ML788734.1:162437-173530 GCA_009831015.1 Picea engelmannii
GACAACACTTGTCTCAAGGGGATGGGCATGTTAAGCCCTAATATTGGCTCATTACCCCTTAATTGGGGCATATTACATTAGTAATGTTATTTTATTTATGTCATCTTTATTCCATTAGTTGCAATTATACCTCCTAGTCTCCTATATATACCAAGGAGACGTTTTCATTTGGAATCATCTTGGAATTGTACATTTATGTGGGCATAAGGAGGTTTCCCCCTCGAAGAGGCTTATTATCTGAATTTCTCTCTTTTTGAAGGCATTGAGTACTTATTCTAAGGTTTTTCTATGCTATATTGATATTTGGTTCTTAACACAGTGTTGCAAAAAATGGGTTCGTACCTAAGGCATAAAGAGTGACAGTTATAGGATAATGTGAAAAATGCATAACGAAGTGGATACCTATATTATATGTAGGGTGATGAAAATACCTTCCTGTGGTGACGAACGGTCGACATAACATTGAACTATGCAATAATCCCGGGTTAAAACTGCAAAAACTCACTCAATCCACCTTTGTATTAGTCCATTAGGTGAAAAAATGGATTAAAACTACATAAAGTGGGTAAAAATAGTTTATAAATAGTAACAAAATAAAAAAATTACTATACCATTTTGGATTTTTTACCCAACTAGTGAAAATTGGACCAAAATACCTCCGAGATTCAAACAACGATTGCAGGAGCATCAGGCAACGAAATTAGAAACCATGTGGATCAGGTAAACCTACTTCCCTTCCTCTTCAATTTCAATGGATTAATTTTTTGAATTGGGTTTCAAATTTTTAGTTATTGAGGGCGCAAAATGTAAAATTCGGTGTACACGAGATGGATTCAATCAGTTCGCATATATGACGTGGTATACGCGCCTGTGTAAACTACATGGAGCGTATATCAAGCCCTACACGCGACTATAATTGAAGTGGACTGCATACATGCACACAAACAAATAATTTCAAGGGTTCTAACTCAATTTTTTATTTTTCCTTGGCAAGATGGTTCTTGAACGGAGAGAAAGAGAGCACAAGGAGGTCGATGTTGTTGTAGATTGAGATCTGGGGGCCCAAATGGCCTTAAAGATATGTGGCTTGTATAAATTTTGGGCGCTCAAAGGAATGAGAGCCCATATGAGGTCGCTCGAGATGCTTGTGGGTTACTGGGACCCTGAGAGTGAAAGTTTCAATCTCGATGGGAAACCATTGAGAATTAAAGTAGAGGAAATTTACTTTTTGACTGGTCTATCACGTCGGGGAGAGGTTGTAAACCTCAAATCACGGGGAGCAGGGAGCAGGATGAAAATAGAGGAGTACATCGACGCCCATTGTGTAGTAGGGACTCCTAAGGTAGGGAGTCAAGTCCCTATCTGGGAAATAAACAATCTCAGCCTGAAGATTATTGTCCTTTTATTGACCAGGATCACAGGTTTGGCCTTGTTGCACTAGGCATCGAGGCCGCTCATGTTCTATGCAGTGCAGTGTACGATACCTACAGTATATGACTAGTATACCTCACTACTGGAAAATATGAAGAGCCATTTAACAGAGTGCAAATAGGGGAGTAAGAGAAATTTTGAGTTTGACTCTATCCTATGCAGTTTCTTTCTCGAGTGGGTTCCAGGTCTGGGACCTAGAGTCTAAATTCTTCCTAGAGGACCTTGCGATCCAGCTATGGCATGGTGGAATGAGGTAATGAGGCGGCAGGGGGAGGTAGGGTGTCGGCACCCTACAATGAGGATTTCTTCTAATAGTGGGAGCGACAGGTCATTTCCCTAGATGACTACCCCTATGCAGGGATATACTTCTAAGGAGATACGGACATACCACTTCCACCAAGGTCCACCTATCATGACATAGGTATGTCAAATTTTTTTACATATTCCATTTTTTTTTATTTTTGTATAATAGAACAAAAATATTTTTGGATGGTGCTTAAGTATTAATTAGACACTTGTGTAATGCATATGTGGGTCTGCGATGGCCAGAAGGTTTCCCTCGACATCGACGGAGGAACTAGGGAGAAGAGGCGATGGGAGGAGAATATGAGAGGGTCCTACAAAATGTACAGGAAAACATGTCGCGTTTGACTCATAGGATTCCCATGGTTTAGGTAGAGGATCTTCCTGAAGCCGTGCATCGACAGGTGGTTGGTGTACTCGTGGCATGGGTACAACTCTTTTTGCATCTTGCAAACATCCTGGTTTGTTACCATGACACACATCTGACGCCACAGGCATAGATGTCGTGGGATAGCTGTAGTATTGGTTGTATATGTGTATTGAAGGTATTAGCCCCAATTTTGTACTATAAACACCATATTTTTTGAAATATATGAAAAGGGATTTTTCGACTTTACTTATATTTTAAAATGTGTACATTGATGAGATGGTTTTCTTTGCTTTAGTTATGTGAAAAATTCCAATCTAAAATGAAATTAGCATAAGCATCATATACATGATTAGAACTCCTAGCAATATCATAATATGTAATAAAATCAAATTGTCGTTCTAAAAGACGTACCGTAGGAATCATCGGAGTAAATTAGGATCACGCACATGGCAACTGTCATTCAACTAACATACTACTAACTAGGAGTCTAGGAGAACCACTAAAGAGCGAAGACCATGTGAGATAGCATCGCGCAAAATTTCTATAACATCGCTATATTCGACCACATTGTTCGTGGATGGCCCTAGGAATACGCCACCTCAAGACACTAGTAGACCCTCGGGTGGTTAAACCACCCAAGCAGCAGAAGCCAAGTTCTGCGTATGACGACTGGCTCCATCTGGGAATCCTAGGTAGACCGAAGACTCCGTTGACATCTGTCAACCAAGTGAAAACTCGATAAGAAAACTGAGGATAGAAAGAAAGGAAAAAGATATATACACTAAATTACATTAGTATACAACAAGTTATGCCCAAGCCTAGGGCTCAAGTGTAATCTCTTTTCAAGTAGATCCCATTTCTAGGCTTAGCCAACCTATTCCCTTCATAATATTGTAACTCATAGGCTCCTTTTTCTAGAACACGTCGCACGATGTAAGGACCGTGCCACATGGGCTTAAACTTGCTTGCCCCCAGTGGTTCTTTATCTTGATCATAAAAGAGGACCAAGTCACCCTCGGCCTACAACCGAGGATATATAGACTTATCATATTGGACCTTGACACGTTTTTTGTTCGCCTCGATAGTCGTAGAGGTGTCTCGACATTGCTCATCAAGACTCTCTAGGTGGACAAGGCATCTCTCGATATCAAAAGTGTTAGGTAGGAGCGTGACTGCCAAATTAAGAGAAGGGATTTTGCATTCAATAGGTAAAATCAACTCCACACCATGCACTAACTGAAAAGGGGAAAACCTAGTGGCAGTTTTGATCGAGGTTCGGTATGCCCAAAGTGCAGGATATAGCATGATGTGTCAGTTGGACTTGCTTTGACTGATAGTTTTTTTCAAAATGGTCTTGAGAGACTTGTTGAAGGCCTCTAATTGTCCATTTTCCTAGGGGTAATAAGGAGAAGAATGACCATGTCGAAACCCCAGCTTAGATGCTAATTATTCCATCATTTCATTTTGAAAGTGACTACCATGATTAGTGACAATCTCACTCGGGATACCAAACCAGGTGATAATTTGATTGAATATGAAGAAGGTTGCATTATTCCCATCAGATTGAATTGTAGGCATGGCCTCAGCCCACTTAGTAAAGTAGTCGACAACCACAATAATGTGTTGATTCCCCCCAGTCAAAGTTGGGTTGCAATCCACGAAGTCCACCCCCCACTTGGTGAAGGGACCAACGGTAATGACTGGGTGAAGAGAGGCTAGATGTGAGAACATTTTTCGAGTGAACACCTAGCAAGGGTGACACTTCTTAACCGCTTCAATACAATCTTTAAAGATAGTAGGTCGGAAATAACTGACTCGCAAAATTGTTTGGGTTGTCACAAGCTCGGATAGATGACCACCAAAAGCCCCACTGTGGCAATCATTCAGGATAGACTCTACTTCTCCGTGAGTTAAACAACGACGCAAGATATTATCTATTCCTCGGAGATAGAAAGTGTCAATGACGATAGTATATTTCTTAGCTTGGTATATTATACATCGTCGATCATCTCGTGAGAGATGTTGAGGGAACTTCAAGGTTTGAAGATACAGAACAATGTCTCCATACCAGGGGTCAAATGACGAGGCAAGAAAAATGTGTTCGTCTGCAAATGAATCAACATGGATAAAGACTTTATCTAATCGTGGAAAATCATATATTAACTCTGTGAAGACTAGGAATTTCTTGGATTTCGCAGAAGCGAAATCGAGATCAAACTCCTATAAAATGACAATCCATTTATTATATGTTCCCCCTATGATACATCTGGTAAGGACGTATTGAAATGGATTGAAATCAGCAATCACCGTAGTCTTGCAAAGTAATATATAGTGATACAAACGTTGGACTGCGTAAACGACAACCAAAGCTAGCTTTTCAACGTGAGAATAATTAAGTTCAAGACCAACCAAGGTTCGACTAAGATAGTAGACGACGTGCTCGTGGAGCTCATCATCTTCCTGAACTAGAACCATACCAATCGTATCCTCAGACATGGATATATAAAGTCAGTAATCTATACTATAGTCAGGAGGCTTCAGCAGAGGCACCGATACCAAGGCTTTCTTTAAAGCATCAAAGGAATCTTGGGCTCGTTCATCCCAAATAAAAGGGGTGTCCTTCTTCAAGAGACGCATGAAACCCTTAGTGATATTGGCATAATTCACTATAAACCGATGAAGAAAGTTAGCTTTCCCCTGTAAACCCTAAAGTTGTCTAATCGTGCACGGGGGAGGCAACCGAAGTATTGCCTCAACCTTTATTGTATCCACCATGATCCAAGTCTCAGAAACTAGAAAACCCAAAAGATGGCCAGACTTAACGCAAAATATGCACTTGTGAGGGTTCAACCGAATTCTATAGTAATGAAATCTTTCAAAAACAAGTCGAAGGTGTATAGCGTGATCCACTCTCTTGTGAGAGTGAGAAGTAAGAGAATCAAGGTAAGCTTTGACTATGTTCTTAAGATCGTGAAAAGCGAAAGTCATGGCACGTTGGAAGTTTTCTCTAGCATTTTTAAGGATGAAAGGCATTTTACGGTATGCAAAAGTACCCCAAGGACAAATAAATGTCATCTTGTGTTGATCCTCAGGTTTGATTTGAATTTGGTTATACCTTGAAAATCCACCCATAAAATAAAATACTTCGCTTCTCGCACACTCGTCGAGAATTTGATTGATGAAAGGTGTTGAGAAGTTATCTTTAGGATAGGCCTTGTTTAGGTCACGAAAGGCCATACATACATGAATGTTTCCTTCCTCTTATCCACAGGAATGGGGTTGGATACCCATTCATTCAAGGGAACTAGGTAGATGAAGCCAACATTAAGTAGCGTCTCCACCTCTGCCTTAATAGCAGGGGCCTTTCGAGGGTTGACAGCTCTAAGACGTTGTCGAATAGGCTTGGTATCCAGATAAGTTCTAATATCATGTTCGAAAATATGAGGGTCTATCCCTGGCATCTCTTCATATGAACAAGCAAATACATCTCAGAATTCCTTGAAGATTTCAGTGTAGATCAGTATTTCATCTGGTGAACAATTTTCACTGATATTTATGTTTTCAACCTTGTCAGGGGTACGAGAGATGTCGATCATGATGGTAGGATACAAACTCGCCATGTTTCCTTCAGCATAAATGTCATGCGTATCAAGTGGAACTACGACATGACCGACTATATCACTCAAAGTAGATCGAAAGTCATCTTGTTCGATTCTCTCAAGCTTTCGGAGAAAATAAGAGTGGTGATGCATATCATCCCAAGGTTTGTCGGAACCATTCATGGATTCTATGACAGATTTGTCTGAAGGAAAAGTCCCATCAAGGAAATCATGTAAACAATACAATGAAGTGGCCCATATGGGCCTAAGAATGCGATCCTCCTCATCCATCGGCGAGGGAACAGGATTGAGATATGCAGAAGAGCCAAGAAAATCTTGATACACAATTTTTGTTGTCGATAGTGGCATGGTCATTCCAGCATTCAATTGACCTTCACAAGATGAAGTAGGGGAAGGTAGGGTCCACGGATCACTAAAATAGTAAGTTCAGAAAGGAATGGACCTCCCTGTCGAGGTGGGTCTACTAGACATGGCATAAACATGGTGAATCGGTGTCGTGAAGTCAAAAGTACCCATAAGGGAACAATACATTCTAACACTGATATTCTTAGTTGTCGACTGAGAATTGTTGATCATAGGGATCGACAGTCCAATAGATGCATTAGGACTAGAGTACACAAAGGATAACTGGTCAATCGTCACAATCTTCCCTTCATGAGGAAAACAAAGAGTACGGAAGACGAACAATACAACGATGACCATAACATAGATCCAATTGCGTCCTAGTAACAAGTTATAATCAAGAGGTGCATCAACTACCTCTACCTCCACCTCTACCTCCACCTCTACCGTCTTCCCACCTAATTAGACCAGAAAGGTAGTAAGAATACCGTGAGGGTGGAAGGAATGACCATAAAAAGCATCCAACATGTTCGATGACTTGGAAAGAGTCGGAGAATCGAGAGCTTTCCAACAGATCAAGGAAATCACACACGTAGAAACGCCTTCATCAACAATCGCACGTTTGATGGTATACTTTGAATACTCCATGTGGATTTGGAAAGACACATGGTAAGGAAAGTGAGGCTTCACATTCGTGATGTCTAAGTTGATAAATTTTGAGCCACTGGGTTCTAGATCTCCTAAAGCAGAGAGTAAGGCATTCCTCTGTGAAGGACATGTCTAGAATACCTCCAAAGCCGACATCACACAAGGGGTTTGACCCAGGTCCTAAACAATAGAGTAGCTCTAGGTGGCTCTAGCATTTGGGTAGCTCTACCATTTCGCAGCAACTTTGATGAGGGTGTGTTGAAATAATCTTAATCGAATAGAATCGTCATTAAGGGAATTTGATGAGCACCAAAGGTGAAAGGTAGTGACGTGATCACCAGGATCATCTGCATTCTTACCCTCAAACTTTAAGATGTTCAAAGGAAGATTATTGGGGGCAGGGGGGCATGTAGGATCATGACTTAGAGGGTCGTTCATTAACTTAGACAAGTCTGGTAGATTAAGCGTGGCCAGAAAGGGAGACAGGGTTGTGACATCTAGCCCCAAGCTCCTGGGAAAGAATGTGCTTAAGGAACTGCAGGCCATCCAGGGTTCTGGTAAGAACCATGGCCATGTCCAATGTTATAAGGCCCTTCTTGAGGCTGATTCATAAAAGGCGTGTTGGGCATCATTCCAGTAGGAATTTTTTGTTGAGGGTTATAGAAATTTCCTCTAATCGGATTAGATCTAGGTTGGGGGTTGCCCAAAGCGTGAAAATGACCCCCTCCAGATGGGAATATAGAGGATAGAGGTGGATTCTTCATGCCAAATGTATTGGTCGGAATATGCACCGAGGATGTAGGGTTGTAGGATGGAACTTGAGCCGAATCTTTTCTTCTAGGTTGATTATTCCACTCAAAAGTAGGAGGATTGGTCCCAGGGTTAAAATCAGGAATTCCTCCCATATTAGGAGTTATTTGATGGATTTGAGATCCACCAAACGAAAAACGAGTGTAGGGAGGTGTACTGCCCCCAATCCCAATGCTACCATTAGGGCCAGCAGCTGGGATGGAGTTCAAAAACTGCGAAGTAAAGTTGGGCATACCATAAGAAAAGGGACTAGAATCCATAGGGATGGACTCAACATTGTAGCCCGGTGAGTGGCCAAGAGACCCAAAGGGGTTCGAGGCAGTAGCTTGATCATTTACTATAGGTCGATCCATAGTAATGATAGGTTCCTCTGACACTACAACCATTGAGGTTGCAGGAGTCGAAGTGGTGCCATTAACTATAGTGGGTGTGGGAGTCGAAGGGCTCCCAGTGTTCTGAAGACTAGGTTCAGTACTCATCCTTGTAGAATCACAAGTCTGAACAGTGGATGTGTGTACCAMATATAATAACTCTATTCCTTTTAGAAGGAAAAGACTCGAAATCYGGTGGTAWCTGTAAAAASCGACGGGACCTACGGGGAGGTTGGTCCTATTATCTCCTAAAGTTACACTGCTAAGTTTTCAAATTTTAGGTGATAGGAATGAGTCAAAACAATTTGTTCCTAAATTTTTTAGAGTACCTTAGGAGGTCTATTTTTGAAGTGTACAGCTGAAAGAACCATCACTTTGGATGTTGGCTTGTTATCTTTTGAATTACAGGTTTCGGTGGTTTAAGAGGTTTAACAAAAGACCATTTAACCACCTAAAGTGGACCTTTTCGGTGGATAAGAGATGCATGTTAGAGTGCCCTTAACCACCGAAAGACTTTCAGGAGCAAATTTAAAAAAAAAATCCTCACATGCCCCAAATTTTCATTCAAAGGGCGGAGTTGTAATTTTTATTTAAAGGCTATTCGCTTGATTTCTGCATGGAAAGGACGCGTGGAGGGTTTTGTTTGTCCAGCGCAACATCATAAGGTGTCAAGACCAATGTTCAAGCATTTGATGAGGAGGACGTGGAAAATGATTGGGGCAGAACCGTATTACCAGTTACATTTTATCAAATTCCCTTCTGAAGTTTGTTAATGTTCCACCGATTCGGTAGGTCTTTGGCTATGCATTGCATCTGCAGTGAATCCAGAGTATCAACGAATCATTGTGGATGCAGTTCTTTGAATGTGTAGTTAAGGAAAGAGTTGGACCTATTTGCGTCTTTCGTTCATTGTTTTAATTTGCCCGGCCTTCCCACGCGCCACGACAATGTCGATATTGTCGTCATCAGGGAGAATACAGAAGGGGGAATACGTCGGTCTCGAGCATGAGGTCGTCCTTGGTGTGGTTGAAAGCCTCAAGGTGATAACAAAGTTTTGTTCAGAGCGGATTTCAAAGTATGCTTTTGAGTATGCATATCTCAACAAATTGGAGGACGGTGACAACAGTGCATATTGGTTTGAAAAGGCGTTGCAATATTGATTTATACATTGAAGATACGGATGTTGATCAGGCCGTGGAGCTTGCACACTTTGCATTATTTTTCAATTAGGGTCCATGCTGTTGTGTTGGGTCGTGAACCTTAATACATGAGAGTATCCATTGGTCGTGTACAAGCTGAGGTTTGTAATCTTCAGGGCGGCGTTCGTGCTGAGCTTGTCGTGGTGGATTGTCATCATTGCCCAGTTCATATATATCATTAAGTTCCCAAGATCAGCCAGTGTTAGAGTAAGAAATGAGCTTGGCACTGGGAACCCTAGAGCAGCATCTTTTTCAGTGAAAATTATGACTCGGATGTCCTTCCTAATTTCAGTGATATTTGGCATTGTTTTTATTTTGCTACGAAACATCATTAGTTATGCATCCATAGAAGGGACAGGAGTAGCAGATGTAGTGGCAAAACTTTCTCCTTTCTTATCTTTCTCTATTATTCTAAAAGCTTCTCATCGTTTATCTAAATGGGATAATAAAGCTCCTCCAAATTTGGATGGCAATCCAGATGGGACACCAAAAAATGGGGTGATTAGCTGATCTGCTACACTTTTTTATCTTCTATTCATCCAATGATAAAGATATTGGACTCCAAGCTCCAGCACATTTTGAAATAGCATGTAGTCAAAATACTAGATTTGAAGCCAAAGAAAATACCCTTAGCATTGTGTTCATGGATGAAATTGATGTAGTTGGTAGGCAAACAGGATTATTGCTAGAAAGGAGGGATTCATATCTACATGAGGCAGAGTACCTGGTAACTACAAAATCTTAAAAAGATCAAGCACATCCCAGATTTTTTAAGCAACATTCTTTTTGCATTTGAGAACACCGTTGATATCATTCCCTGGGAGTTACAGGTTTTGAAGGTGATTGAGGATGAGATGGCAATCAAAGCTTATAGGTGGCAGAGCAATTGGCTCATTAGTCAATCAAATATAGTTTTAGAGGAATCCTGAAGACAGTAACTGTAAAGTATCTATAAGTTATATCTCTGGTGAAGATACATTGAATTGATGTTGGAGTAGAATCAGCAAGCAAAGATAATCATAGGTTTGAAAAGGGTTTTTCCTCTTTGCGATCAAATTTCTTTATTCTCCCCGAGCTAAGGTGTTTTAGCAAGTTGAGAATACATTCATATTCAGCAGCTCATACAAACTTTTGTGCATCATTTTTCAACTTGAGGGGTGAAGCTTGAACATTTGGCAAAATAATTATCAGTCAAAGATCCATCCAAATTCCAGATCTTGATTCTTAATAGCTAATGATAAATGTTCAAGCTGAAGTTTCGGTGGTTTAGGCGAATAGGACGACTATTCATTAACCACCGAAAGCAGAGCTTTCGGTAGTTAAATCACCCAGAAGTCTTCCATGTTAACCACCGAAAGCCTGTCACTGACAGAGAAAGCTAAATTTTGCACAGATCGAGGTTTTTCTGATCCAAATCATTTGAAAACACTCATGATGGGTGGATGATGAATTATGTATTCAGTTTCAAGATTCATTTTTGGTATATAAGGATTAGAAGAGGTGGCCAAGTTGGTTTTGGCACCTATTTTGGTGGAAACTAGTTGGATTTTTTTTTCTCATCTCAGCCAATTCGAATTGTCTCTCTTGGAGAGTCAGCATCCAGCCTTGGGAGGCTATCCAGCACTACATCAGCACTCAACAAGAGAGAAGGACTAGAAAATCTGGGATTGACCTCACTTTTGGGAATCATCCCTCATCTTTTGCAATCAGATTTTGACTTACTATTTTTAGCTGATTTGATCCATGTTTTCAGGATCTCAGAACTACTTTGTAAAGATATAAAGATTAGGATAGAATATGAACAAAGGGGGGTTCGATTTTGAGTTCTAGATGCTATTGTTTTGTAACAAGACACTTTCTTTAATATAGCAACCAGCAAGCTTCTTTCTTTGTTACTGTCAGACCTTCTTTTATCTATCTCTATGCTTATGAGTGGAATTAATACTTTTGTCTCTGTTTAATGACCCTGGTAACTGTCATCTTACTTTTGGTTATTAAG
>ML788734.1:197821-237848 GCA_009831015.1 Picea engelmannii
TGACCTGTTGAAGCGGCAAGGGCCCACCGCCCAACAAAGGTCAGCACCTTCATAGATTAGTACTAGCATTTGCTTTCAATAGTGTGAATGTTAGATTAGTTGAAGCTTTAATTCCTTCAGATGATAGCAGTACAGTTTAGACTAGAATTTTAATTATATGATCGTTTAGAGAGCTTTACTCACTCTGTTTTGCATATGATTTGTTTTTATGAATTTGATTTTGTTCCATAGACATGAATGTTGGCAGCAGTAGTCAAACAGATTTGAAGGAGAACTAGTGAAGTTTACAACAACACATTGTGAACCACAACATACTCAGTATATTGACTATTGAACTACCCATGCTATGTCTTGATGATTGATGTGTGATTTCCCTCTCAAAAGTGTGGTTGTATAGTTAATTCTCTGGGTCAGATAGTAGAGTTGATCTGTCAGAAGAACTCCATCTCATACTTGCATGTGCCATAATGGAGTAGATACTCTCTCTGTTAAAGACAACCAAAGTGCATTTCGACTTGCTAGTTTGTTTTGTTCCCAGCATACATAATCTAGAATAGTTCTATACTCATGACATTAGAATTACCTTTCTTACTGGTGTCTTGTAACTCTGTTGATTACGAATCTCGGATTGATAATTAATGAGTGCATTATACTAAACATATAAGCAACACAACACATTCCATTGGACATGGAGTCATAACATATTACGGATCAAAGGCAATCAAACTGTATATCAGACAAAGAGATATATAATGATGAGTAAAAGCATGGTGAATATGACAAAAGGAAGAACACCCATTTAGCAGAGATCCTTTCTGCAATAGATAAATATTTGCTTAAACAATGAACAATGATTTAATGGGTAAGCTACAACAGATCCTCTATTGTTCATGAATCCATCAATTAATGGCAGTTATGATCCTCAAAAACTGCAATATGCTCAAGAAAGAAGATAACAAAGAAGTGTGAAAACAAAGACGACAATCTGGTAACATCTCTCATGAATATTTAATGGCAGAAAATTTCATAACAAACAGGCCCTCAGGCTTACAAATGAGCAACTAAAACTACTCCTACTCTCTCAAGCCTCTCTTGGCTCATGAATCCCCTTCTCCAAGTGATATCTCCTTTCTTAAATAGAAAATAGAATCCAAATAAACTTAGGAGGTCGACTCCCATCTCCTCCATTGGATTCTAATCCTTGGAGATAGGTGGCAACAATCAAAGAGACAACAATCCAACAAACTACTAATTATCAAGAATTTGTTGGAAGTCATTAATAAATTGTTTCCACCTCATTGCATGAGGCCTTTGATGGAGATAAATCCTAGGTGTAGGTGTCCCTTGACATCTAACTGATCCTTGAGAATCCATTCGAATCCTACTTGACAAGTGGAAACCTCCCAACAAGGCGAATATCAAAATTGTGACCGCTATAGGAAATTGGGTAGCGTCGTTGTAAAACAGTTGGTAGCGCCACTTGTATGTCTAATATCTCTCAAACCATAACACATTTTGAAAACCTAAGAGAGGTTTTTGTTATTTTGAATGTTATGAACAAAAACCTCCTCCAGTTTTCAAAAATACCTTCTCAATTGTTCACAATCTCAGTTTTAAGTTATTCACTCAAAACTGGCAGAAGAGTCCTTGCAAAATAATTCTACACAATTTGGTCTCTGCCAAAATTTCGGTAGCGCCTTTAGGTAGCGCCTGCCTGTGTGTCTACGTGCAATTCGGTAGCATAAATCCATGGGTGATTTTGATGCTTGGAACCTTGTGAGAGTGTTATCAATGCTTATTCTTAACACTTGACACCTTAAATTTGAATGTTGGTCTCTCTCTTGGCGCTTGGTGTATAACTTGTTCGATATGCTGGCATTGGCCTGTGTCTTTGGCTAGTGTTGTCTTGAGATGTTGATTAATGCTTGAACTTGGAGATTGCGCATAACCCAATATAATTTTAATTTTCCCCAAAATAAATAAAATATCCCATAACAATTATATTCATTTGCCAAAATGAATAATGAAGGACTCGTGCAAAGTTGAGGCATAAGCCAATCTTGTGCTAACATGAGGAATTACATAAAACACACTGAAGAACATTGTGTATAATTTTCATATCTTTATTCATTACAAGTACATAGTTATGATTATTTCAAGTTAGGGTTGTTGACTAATCCAAAACTAGTCATGTGACACTAAAGAAAAATTTGATGAAAATGCTAGTCTCTTGTTGTTAAAGTTAAGGAAGGTTTGGAGGTATGTGATCATATACACCAAGTCTATTACAGACTTATAAATCATATTTGGATGATGATATTGATGAGGGATTTTGGTCGAGGTACTTGTCGGGTACATGGTTGAGACAAGTAGTTGATGAGTTGGCACATACATGAGGTGTATAGTTGATGATGTTGGTACATCTTGATGAGTCATAGTTGATGAGTAGTTGAAACATGATTGGTACATACTTGGTACATGGTTGGAGGCACTCATTAGTAGTATTCTTGACACGTGGTTGTAGCATACTTGTATTATTAGAAGCACATATTGATCTTGGTGATTGATCTTGGTGAGAAGATCCGATTTGGTTGATAATATTGATGAGACATGTTGTTGTGATAGGTTGTTTGGACAAGTTGTTGTGACAGGTTAGCTGTACAGGTTTGGTGCATGGTTGATGCACTTGTTCATGGTACAGGTTGAGGTACAAGTTGGTGCATGGTTGATGCACTTGTTTATGGTACAGGTGGATTACAGGTTGTTTGGTACAGGTTGGTGCATGGTTGATGCACTTGTTTATGGTACATGTTGATTACAAGTTGAGGTACAAGTTAATGCATGGTTCAGGTTATTGGTACAAGTTATTTGGTGCAGGTTGATTGGTACAAGTTTACAGCAGTATATCTCACAGTGATAGTGTGACAGTGGTTCCATCATTCTACTTATATGTCAGGGCAGTTGTACGGGGCAAGGACAGGTGGTTGTATCCACCTTTCAGTTGTAGCCGAAGAACAAAGGGGGTTGTAGCCTCCTTCTGGTTGCAGCTAGAGAATTGGGGAGTTGGAGCTTCCCTCAGGTTGTAGCCTGAGAAACTAGGGGGTTGGAGCCTCCTTCCAGTTGCAGCTAGAAAACAAAGGAAGTTGGTGCTTCCAATTAATGTAATTCTTCAAGACATATAAGAAAAAGAATTATGTGTTTTTCTCTCGCTTCTGGTTTCCACGTAAAACACTGGTGTACTGTGTATGTGTATGATTGTTCATTTGTTCATTGCTTATTTAATCTGTAGTTATTGGATGATAATGATACATTGATATAACACTTGGATTATATGGTTTAAAAGGATTAAATTGCTCTATTATTGATTCACCCCCCCTCTTAGTAATCCAATAGTAACAATTTCGTTTATGTTTCTTTGTTGCAAACCAGAAAACATTTTTATCAAAAATAGTGCTACTAACTAAAGATTGATAACATGAATTGCTTAAGTGGATCTATTAGCTTAAAGTAAATAACAAAAATATTATGTGTTCCAAAGTAAATTGGTTGCTTATGTTTTCAAAAGAATCTTATTTTTTATTTTCTCATTATGGAATCAAAGAATTCCATAGCTTAAATAGAAAGGTAGGTTAGAGAATACCTTAAGATATTTTCTCCCTCTATATTTTTCTTCATTTGCAATTAATTATGAAACTACATTCACATAAGATAAAAGCATTCACAATCACCATCAAATCAAGTTAGCTCTACTAATGTATGTAGTATAACATACCAACATAATATGGAAAGAACAAGGAAAGGAAAAAAAAAGAGGCACATAAAGAAAGAACAAGAAACAGAAAAGAAGAAAAAGAATTTAAACTATTAACTAATCAACCAACTATAAATTAATACAACAAAAAACATTTTCTTTTGGTCAAGAATCCTTTCCTTGAGCATAACCAAATTAGGGTTAAGGAATTCATCCACATAGATTACCATTGCTATCTCAATAATATTCCTTGTCCCAAAAGATCCCAATTGTGGGAACCTATGGCTTTGATACCACTTTGCAATAGCCCTCCTTCCCAAGAGGGTGATACTTTCCCTAGAATAAAAATAAAAATTCCCTAAGAATGAAAACAAGTAACTTAGATTCAATCTAATCCATTCAAGAATCAACAAGTCTAACAATTTGAGCAACATTGCTAGCCTGCTAAGAAAGAGAACAACCATGATTACAGTAAAAACAACTCATCAATAGAAACCATAATAATGAAATACACATAAAGTACCTGTAGTCCATCACATCAACGAAAACCAGCCATTGGTCCAATAGATTAAAATCAAGGATCTGACATCCAAATAATCCAATAGATAAAAATTAAGGATAAAAAAATCCACTTTGTCCATCAAACCAAAATCAAGGATTAGAAATTCAATTTAGCCAACATACAGAAATTAAAGATTAAAAATCCATCTAATCAACCATAGCATGGTGGTGAGGCTCCTGGACTTAAAACACCCTATAATCGACATGGTTATGGTGTGCAAGGATATTACTACTAGTCAAATCCATCAATGCATATCGCTAGTTGGTTAGGAAACATACTCGCTAGTGGCATCCATCTACAAGGATCTTACTACCACCCTAGGCTTGATCGAGGTAAGTATCATACATCAAAGTGTCATTCTAAGGACAAAAAATTAACAATTTACAGGCACAAATTAACATTAGTACCCCCAATCGGTACGCTACTAGCCACATCTACCCATATAGACTAATCTAGAGAATCCCCCACAAATTCATAAATCATGATGGATCTCTTGCTCAAGACATAAATTCTCCATGATCCAATGATAATCACCCCCACACACAAGGCGGAAAAAACTCTTTTCTAATCTCTCAAGAATAAGTTCTCCCTCCCAAGAATGTATCTTGGCATTTTCCCTTCCCTCTACCAAATTATACATTGGGAGTGAAATTAGGCTTAAGGGCATCATTACCCGTGTCATAAAGAGTTAAAAAGTTAATTATAACTCATTCCCTTTAAAAAAAAAAATTACCTTGGTTTACTTTATGAATAATTTTCACATCACTTTTTCCTTCATGAGCTTACTGAGTGCAAGCATTAGGTAGACCGCCATCATTAAAAATATCCCATTTTTTTTTCCCTTAGAGACGATCCTTACCACTTTATCAATGCCTCAAACTACAAAAAGGTTATACTTTTCCAAGAACATACATACATACATAAAATAAGTAATTGTAATAATCATGAACCATAATGTATCATCTCAAAAAATATAACATCAAGAATACATATATACCATCATCATTAGAGTAATAAACAATGCTCATCAGTGTCACTAAAGAGATACTCAACACATGTCATTAAAAAACACTTATGATATCCTTACGTAAACATAAACGTATATTTCTTAATATTCAACCATATTCAACATAATTGAAATTGTCATCAAGGAGATCATGAGTGAGTTCAAAACATGAGATACTCAACATATGTCATTAAAGAAAAGAAACACTTATGATATTATTACATAAACATATATTCAACAATATTCAACATAATTGAAGTTGTCATAAGGGGATAATGAGTTCAAAACATCGTCTTCTAACGAGCATCATAAAGTGCATTAGTTAACAACTCACTACTCCCAATATTAGCAGAGAAACTATCATGCAACAAAGGTGTTACAAGATCTTTCTTTATGCCACTTGGCTCTTCCCAAAATTTCGTTTCCAAATCATTCTCCCATCCCTTTACCTCCCTAAATAGGTGTCATGTTAGGGTCTTTGGATCCTCTTTTCATGTTGATGTCACTTGGTTTTCCATCTAGTAAGCCATATTGTTGATTTTTTTTTATTATTTATTATGTATATGGACATACTCAACGCATTTGAAATCCTCTATGATGTTCGTACACTATTGAATATTTCTTTTAATTTCTCGTGACAAACCTAATATTTACTCATTGAGCATGTTGATTAGTAGCTTGTAATTTCCTTCGAAGAATAAATTCTTAACATCCATATCCATAAGCCTTTGGTGTTCCTAAAATGACCACCTCGTGCTATCTTATTATCTATGCGTATTCCAAGAACCTGCCAAACACCATTAATACTTGGAATTTACTATTCTTTATTACTCCTCATATATCTACCCATATAGGGTAGCCATTTAAAGTCCCGTCTAAATTTCCTTTCATCCATCCTAGCAAGGTGGGTTCCACAAGGATTCACCTTCCTTGATTGGTATCATTTTCTTTGATTTAGGAACCAAGAAAACTTCCTTAGAAAATATTAGTTATTTTATTTTATTTATAAAGTTCCCATGGATTGGAGATACTAGCATAGTTTAATAAGAATTAGGATGTCACAAGTAGGTTAATAAAGATGTAAAAAATGTGTAGACAAATTTACGATGGCCTAGGAAAGAGATGTGTTCTTGGATCATTCCTAATCAATTATCTAGTTTTGTACCATGGATGTTTGGCCATACTTGTTCTTCAATGAAGTCAAAGTTAACAAGGTTAGGTATGTATTGAATATATCGAGGTTAGGATATATTGTTAATCAAGATTATTTATTGAAATAGACTCAAATGAAAAAATTTCATTAATTTGTTAAGATTAATTTTGTAGAATAGAGTATATAAACATTTTATTGTGATTTTTAAATGCTAAGATAGATGATTCATCATATATTATTTCAAAATTCTAACAAGACCAGCTAACAAACATGATAACCTTCTTTTTCTATGGCCATACCAAACCCTTCAAGCCAAGGGTGGGGGTGGATAGTGAAAGTGTGTATTTTGCATCTGAAATATTCTCACTTTCACCCCTCACGCCACCCTCACCCTTGAGCTTCATGTTAGCAACACCATTACTACAAAAGAGGAATTTAATAGTACATAGAAGTAGTAATCAACATAAGGACAATGAAAAATTATGCAAAATCTTTGAAGATGAAAGATAAAGATGTAAGGTCCAAATGTAATATAAATTTAAATGAGTACAAAAATGTAAGTTTAAATTGGTTTTAAAGAAACTTCTTTTAAAGAGATAATATGATGATTACAATTTTCTCATGGGATGTGTTTAGAATATTTATTTAAATAAACAATTTTAACCAAGATTATTGATGATGTTTATTATTCAACTTTTTGATGTATAACTATTCTTGTTCTATTTTTTATGGTTTTCTTTGTAATATTTCCACCTTAATAACTTTGAGAAGTCAATTATTTTATTACCCAACCATGATATTATGATGTTCATTGCTTATATATACTTCACAACAATTTGGGGCTTGCACTATTATTCCTATGTAATTTTAGGATTGCAAGCTCTCAAGAATCTTGTAACTACTTCACAATCTTATACAATATTTATTCTTATTAGTGCACATTTGTAGGGTTGTGAACTTTCATGACTATGTAAACTATCTCATAACTTTTGGCAACTATGGTCCTCTTATATATCATATAAGAGCTTACAATTGCATCATAAAATGTTTTAGTTGTGGTCATTCATAGATCACCTTTGTGGTGCCTTAAGATTTGATATGAACACAATACCAATTATTTAAGAGGATACCAATGCAACAAAAATAATATTGAAGCAAGTATTCAACTAGGATAAGAGTATGGTTGGAATTGTACAGTTTGTACCTTCATTTATATTACTATATACAAAGTGAAAAATAGTGGGGAGAATGATCAAACTTACCATCTCTCCAATAAGATACAATAAAGTGGGTGAGTGATTAATTTAAACTAAGTCATCGAAAAGAGATAAGAATAAAATATTGGTAGTACAAAATAGAAGGGAATAAATGAAATATATGTTTACTAACTAAGTCTCATCAATTCATCCCTATTGAGAGGATATCATCATTGATTTCCATTGAAGATGGAGAAATTGTTTCATGGAAATTAAATTGGGACATCCACTTGGATTGAGTTGGAAAAGTGAATATGTAGCCTATCCAGATAGTAGTGATTTTACAATGCCTAGTGTGTATGGTGCAGACATTAAGAATATTAACTTTAGGAATGGGGGGTTGAAAATATAAAATTGTGGCCTCCAGATGTTTCACTAGCACAAATTCCTCCAAGTGAGTTCACTCATGCAACTTCAATTGGTTGACATTTGCCACATTGTGGATTCCAAAATGAGGTGGGCATTCAAACATGAAGGCATCATGACCCATTTTTCATATGATAGTGTAAGGGCCATATCAAATGGACTTGAGCTTGTGATGTCGCTAATTTTTTAAAAAATTATTGTCCAAATGTAGCCAAACTTAGTTATTGATATGAAAATTTGGAGCAACTCTATGTTGACTGTGATGTGACTAATAATTGTCTTTTGTTTTGTTAAGGATGCCAAGAATTGAGTTGTGCATATTGGTTAAGTTCTACACAAAAGAAGAAGCTTTGTCTTGCTCCTTCTAGTGGGATGTGGGTGGATTTGGGAGAGAAACTGGAATCTTAGAAGAAGCAAGAAGTTGAAATCTCAAACAGACCTCAAAATGAGAGTGTCGTTTAGAGGTAGGAGTGGTTCTATTATTATTGTGCTACAAAATATGCAAGTATTGATCTCATAGTTTGTTTTGATGGTGGTAGATGTGAAGAGAATGAACCAAATTTCTATTCACCACCTTAAGTTTCCCATTAGTTTATGGATGAAATTTAGTAGAGAACTAAAGTTTACAACCTAAAATATTCTATAAGGATTTCTAAAAGTGATTGAGACATATAGATTCATGACCATAAATGGTGATCAAGGGTATCCAAACATGATAGAAGAAAAGTGTTGTAGTTGTAGGTGCATCAATTGTTGTGATGCATGGTATTAAAATTATTGTCTTTGAAACTATGCATATTGTTGAAGTTTGAGTAGCTTCGGAAGATATTCCTACTATATTTGACCAAGACAAAACCCTAAAGAATATTATTATATTATATTTGTTAATATGTCCCTATTGTGACTTTGTAAAATTCGTCCCTATTGTGCCTTGACAAGTAAAATGTAAAATAAAAGGATAAAGCGACAAGTTGTCCCAAATCTAATTTTAGGCTGGCCAAACTACTATTTATAAGGGAGGCTAGCGCCTCATTTGAACACACACAAAACACTAGCTCTATAGCTAAGAGGATAAGTGCACAAGTCTTAGAGGGAGACGTTATTGTAGCTAGGAGGTGACGTTGTGGAGGATCTTCATTTATTTCTCGGGTATATCTTGGTTATGTGGTGCACTAGTATTCCCTAGTCAAGGGTATAAGAAGGATATTTTGTTTTGTTAGTTCTTTCTTGGCGAGAAGCATTGCTCTTGGTTGTTGAATCTATATTGAGGAAGTTTGTTGGGTTTTTTCCCCTAGAGGGTTTTCCTAGGGTAAATATTGTGTATGTTGTGGATGTTATTTTTTCAGTGATCCTTTATATGCAATTATTATGATAATTGTTTAAAAGTAAAAGAACATTAATCTAGTTAATTGCTTGAGATGAAAATTCAACATGGTATCTCAGAGGGACTGAAAGAAGGCATTTTCATAGCATAGAATAACTCATTGAAGAATCTAAGAGCATATGAAGACTCCCTTAACCCTCGCGCACCTCTCCCTTTGGTTAGATTCTCAGTTTGACGAAGTTTTGTAAACTACAACTCATGTTGCAAGTGCATAAACCCTAGAAGGTGACATCATCCATAATGTTGAAGGATGTTGGAAAAAGTGAAACCACTATGGAAATCGCCTTGAGAGGGTGCACATATCCATCAGAGCATAATTCCAAAATTCAAATTTTGAAAATTAGGGTTTCCTCCTAAACCCTAGTCTTGGTAGTTGCAGAATTGAAGTTGGAACTGGTCAAATTAGCATAACATTCTTTGGTAAGTACAAAACCCTTCTTTGAAAAGTTTTATCTCCTTATTGTATTTTTCAAACACAGGATGGCACCCATTACCAATATTGATGAGAAGCTTGAAGGCGCTAACAACTTCCGAGCATGGAAGTATAGAGTAATGCTCATTCTAGAAGAAAATGATCTGAAAGATTTCGTAAAAGAAGAAGTCCCAAAACCTGATGAAGATGAGGCCAAAACAAAGTACAAGAAGAAGACTCGAGTGAAGAATATGTATTGTAACATCTAGTTGTATTTTTATCTATTGAAGTTATGACTATCATACTAACCATTGGTAAAAATTAAAGTCAAAGTATTAGGTTGATTAAGGTTAAGATTTTTTAGTTTACTTGCATTCCCTAACTTAGCTTTCTTTCAAGAAAGCATATTGTCTCAGTACAGGGGACAGGTTGAAGAGAATACTTGTCATGTTGGGTAAAGAAGACTTGGAAGAAAAACAACAACACTCATTCTTGAGGACAAGACTCTTGGTTCTAGGTTTGACTGATTAAATTGATAAGATTCAAATTTCCATATATCAAGTTTGATAACTGCAACTCTACAAGTAAACAATATAGTTGTGATAGAAATATTTGAAAATTTATATTATTATTAGATACAATGAATACTCGGTAGCATGTGATCACTATTGGTATAAATTGTTATTGTAATTATTTACTAGATATAACTAACATCTCCTCTAGGAGAAACTTGTTCTTTTGTTTCTAGATTACCATGGAGGAATGATTGATCACAACACTAAATGAATGTAGTTCTCATTTCTTATTATTGTATTTCTTATTTTTGGTTCTTGTTCCAGGCTCACAAGTGATAGCTCTGAAGGAGCTATTGTGACGAGTGTTCTCGCTATTGTTTTTTATTATTATTATAAAGAGTATTATTCTTGTCTATTGTTTATCCCTTGTTGTTCTTATTCCGGGCAGGTCACAAGTTATAACTCTTAAGGGAGCTATAGTGACGGTTGTAGGAGGAAACATATTAGATGGTATCTAGTTTGAGACATGGAGTAGACTATCTAGATAAGAAGTTGTATACACATCCATATACATCCATGCACCGAAGAAGAATAAGAGTCAGTAGAGCCAGAAGGGCCTACCCAGAATCATTGCAGTAACCAAGAAGAGACGAGTGTGGTCTCATGTCACTTTGTAGGATGTAAATATATATGTTAGGGACCTAACCCCTCACGTAGGTAGAATAATATATTTCCATGTAATAAAGGTCAATATTAATAAGTCCTAGAAATAAGGAAGAATAAGTCCAATGTAAGAAGACCTAATAGAAGCTTTCGCTTCTAGAAGGATCTTCCTCTAGATGGCTATTTGATAGACATATTTAGTATAATTAGGAGTCAAGGGTATGAGAACTTTTGTCTTGGATATTATTGTAATAGAGCTCTGCTCTGTTGGAGGTTGCCCCCTCGAAGAGGCAAATGAACATTGCTCTCAGTAATCAAAGTGCTCTTTTTGGTATTATTCTGGTATCATTTTGGTATTATTGTGGTGTTGTTCTAGTTATATTGTTGTTCATTTCCTTTTATATCTATTTATTTATGTTCTACATACTTTTTATATCTAGAATATTACAAGTGGTATGAGAGCACCTTCCTCGATAGAAAATTTTGGGTTAATTTTTTTCAGGGTACAGACGTATTCCGACGTCTTTAAGCTATAGAGATATTTCATTACACGCATAAACCCGTGGTCGAGGATTCATACATGTAGGAAATACAAGTGGTAATTAAGCACACATATGTTGGCCACCCTTGTAACCCATGTTGGTATCCCTTCGAGTGGTAGCGCATCAAACAAAACATGTATACAGATTGACCTAGATCTCCTGAAGCCCTCCATAGATAAACTGATTGGCCGCCTGACTGCTATAGTGCCACTGAGAACAACACTCGGGAAGATACTCTCTAGTACCTAGGTAGTCGGGTAGTACGACTAAGGGCACGGTCTAGCCTCCTTAGTTGGTGCCCTAAGATATTGGGCCGAGTACTAATGTTGGACACCGCACGTATATCAAAGAGATATAGCACAGGGAAAACCCTTGTGTATAGAACCATTGAATACCTAACCCTTGGGACAGAACAAACAAGATCTATTGCGATGCAACTGTGTCTCTTGTATTCGAGTTGAGAAATTACTACACATTTCTTCCTGATAAGCATTTGGGAATTGCATCACTGCAGTATTCTTCAGATCGAAGTATAACTCTGCAGGATCCTATTGGAACCATTATTTGAGACCTATTCCATTAGATTTCTCTCTTCTCCCTTATCGCAGTATGGGTCTTGTTGGCACCATTATTTGAGACCTATTATGTTGGATTTCTCTCTTCTCCCTTATCGTAGTCATACCTATCATTTTTCAGCAAAAAAAAAAGTCGTGTGGACCCAACCCCATTCCAACACCCTTCTTTGGGATTTACCCCATTGGATTCAACTCATCGCCCTGATCGTTGTGATACACTTCACCCATAACCCATTTTTTGTGTGGTCCCACCCGACCCTTTTCGTGTTCCCTCGTCATCATGGCCCATACCCGTATCCAAGACTTGGAAGCTCGCTTCACTATCTTACACTCTAATTTCACAGAAACCCAACAAGAAGTGTGACAACTCAGTGTCAATATTGCCACCATCAATCAAAATATGCATTCCTCCATCATTTCCTCAATCACGGAACTCAAAAAAGAGCTCAAACAAGACATTACTACCCAGCTTGAATCTATCACTACGATGATCTGCGCTAAGTTGCATATCCATGCAGATCTTCCCTTATCTGAACCACCTTTGCATACCGAAGGTGAAACTTCCTCCCATTCACATAATTTTCAGCCCCATCACTTTCAGTGTGACCTTCGCCTTTCGTGTGTGGATGTGACCAAATTTTATGGATCAGATCCCACTAGTTGGGTAACTCAAATGGAACATTATTTCTCTTTGTATGGCATTACAGATGAGTTGGCCAAACTCCGGTATGGTGTTCTACATCTAGATCAAAAACGTTGGCAATGGTGGCAATGGAGAAAAAATGTTTGCCAAGGGTATGTGGGTTGGACACACTTTGTGGCAGAGATTTATGAATGCTTTGACTCTAACACCAACCATTTAGGTCGTTTGACAAAGTTGAAACAATCTGGCACAATGGAAGACTTTATAGCTTCTTTTGAGCAATTGGATTTTCATACAAAGGGCATGTTTGATGCTTTTTTCCAATAATGTTTTATCAGTGGCCTCACAGATGAGATTCATGCTCATGTCCTCATGGCTCGACCTCAGAGTTGGGTGGACGCTACTAAAAGAGCTAAGGAAGCACAACAAGTTGTCTCTTCTCAAAATTGAAAACCCTCCTTTATTCCTCACACTAAAACATTAACTCCCACTCCTCCTTCTACTCCACTAAAGATCCAGAAATTGACCAGGGCCGAAATGGTTGAGCGCCAACTCAAAGGCCTTTGTTGTAAATGTGATGAAAAATATTTTTGGGGACACAAGTGTAAGGAACAAAATATTTTTATGGCCATCTCGGAGGATGTTTTGGAAGAGGATGTTGAGGCTTCCCTTGTGTTAGTGTCACCTGAACCCACTAACATAACCCCTCCCGAAGTAGAACTAATCATTTCCCTAAATTCTCTCACTGGATTCTCTGCTCCCTAAACCCTCAAGCTAATTGGTTACATCAAGCATAGGAAGGTCATCATTCTTGTTGATATTGGAAGCACCCATAATTTTATTCATCGCCGCATTGCCCAAGAAACTAATTTTTATATCCGTGCGGTCAATAATTTTCAAATCATGATTTCCAATGGCGGTTCCATGAAATGTGGAGGGCGTTGTGAACATGTGTGTCTCCAAATTGGTGAATACCACCTGAAATAACATATGTTTTCTATCGACATGGGTGGTTGTGACATTGTGTTGGGTGCATAATGGCTAAGGACTTTGGGTCCCATTCTCATGGATTTTAAGGAATTAACCATGCAATTCAACTAGGAGGGCCAACAATATAAGTTCCAAGGCATCACCATCGATTCTCCATAGATCATTAGTTCCCATCACATGGAAAAGCTGCTCAAAAAAGGTCATTCTGGAATTATTTCCCAACTCCATTCCATACAAGCAACTAAGACGCCCTTTGTGCCGCAGGACCTCCAATCCATCCTCTCTAAACATCAAGTGGTTTTTTCCACTCCCCAGGGACTTCCTCCTTCCCATGGTGTTAATGATCATTCCATTCCCCTTGTCCCAAGAAGCCTTCCTCCTAATATTCATCCCTATCGTCACCCCTTTTCCCAAAAAAATGAAATTGAGAAAAATGTTTAAGACCTGCTCAATGTAGGTGTTATCCGCCCTAGTACGAGCCCCTACTCTTCACCTATGGTCATGGTACTTAAGAAAGAAGTTTCTTGGCACATGTGTCCTAACTTCCGTGCCCTCAACAAACTCACCATTAAAGACAAATTTTCCATTCCTGTCATTGATGACCTCTTGGATGAATTGAGTGGCACCCAGTTCTTTACTAAACTTGATCTTTGTTTTGGCTACCACCAGATCCATAAGAAAGAGGCAGACATTCCTAAGACTGCATTTAGAACTCATGAGGGCCATTATGAGTTTTTGTTCATGCCCTTTGGCTTGTGTAATGCTCCCTCCACTTTCCAAAGCCTCATGAATCATGTCTTATGTCCTTTTCTCCCTCATTTTGTCTTAGTTTTCTTTGATGATATCCTCATCTATAGTAAAACATGGACATCCCATATTTCTCATGTGGATTGATTTCTCCATCTACTCTCTCAGGACCAACTTTTCCTCAAACAATCTAAACGTGCTTTTGGTGCCTCAGAAGTCGAGTACTTGGGTCTCTTGTTGGCAAGGTCGGTGTTAGGGTGGATCCTAAAAAGATTGAAGCTGTGCAAGATTGGCCTCACCCAAAGACTCTCAAGATCTTGCGTGGATTTATGGGTTTAACATGTTATTATCGCAAGTTTGTTAAGAATTATGGAAAGATTGTGGCACCTCTCATTGAACTCCTTAAAAATAATTCTTTCACTTGGACTCCAACAACTGCTCAGGATTTTCAAACCTTGAAGATGGCCATGTGCACCACTCCAGTCCTGGCCCTTCATGATTTCACAAAGACCTTTGTCCTGGAATGTGATGCTTTTTGGAAAGGAATTGGCATTCTCCTTATGCAAGAGGTTCGGCCTTTGGCCTTTACCATCAAACAACTATCTGAGTGCAATTTGGGCAAATCAATCTATGAAAAGGAAATGGTGTATATTCTACATGTTGTGGATCTTTGGCTCCCTTATCTATTGGGGCAACACTTCCAAATTAAGACAGATCATCAAAGCCTCGAGTATTTTCTAGAACAACGCCTTTCCTCCCTATAGCAACAAAAATGGGTGACTAAGCTCTCTGGATATGATTATGAGATAATTTACAAGAAATGAAAAGACAATGTGGTTTCCAATGCACTTTCTAGAAAATATGAAGATAAAGGATCCCCTTTTTTCTATCCTTCATTGTAATAGATTGGCTCCAAGTTGTTCTCCAAGAATGGCTACACAATCCCAAAAGTTTGCATCTGATACAACAATTGCAATCCAATTCTCCAGTTTCCCCAAGGATACTCTTGGCTCAATGATGAGCTTTGATACAAAGTTCATTTGTATTTAAGTAAACAGTCAAAACTTAAATCCATGGTACTTTCTGAGCTTCATGCTACACCCACAGTTGGGCACTCTGGGTTTACCAAAACCTATGACAGGGTCAAACGTTCTTTTTTCTGGGATGGTATGAAACAAGACGTTCATAATTTTGTGGTTGAATGTGATGTGTGACAACGCAACAAGGGAAAAACAGTCAAATCTCCTGGCACACTACAACTGCTTTTGATTCCCCCTGTTATTTGGCCGGATATCTCTAAGGATTTTACTGTAGGATTACCTAAATCGGACAATAAATCAGTCATCATGGTGGTAGTTGATCGTCTTTCCAAGTATTCTCATTTTTGTGCTCTTCAAAACCCATTTACATCATCCACTATCACTCAATGTTTCATGGACCAGGTCTTCAAGCTTCATGGCATGCGAATTCTATTGTCTTTGATCGTGACCCAACTTTCACTAGCAATTTTTGGAAAGAATTGTTCAAGCTACAATGCACCCAATTGCATCTCAACACAGCTTATCATCCCCAGACTAATGGTCAAACTGAAATTGTCAACAAGCGTTTGGAAACATATTTGAGGTTTTTTTCATCGGAAAGGAAAAATCAGTGAACTCAATGGTTACCACTAGATGAATGGTGGTGCAACACTTCGGACCATACAACTACCCTCATGAATCCTTTTGAAGTGGTATATGGAAAAAATCCACCTTCAGTTCTCTCATATTTTCCAGGTGTCTCGAAGGTCTAGGAGGTTGACCAAATGCTTACAATTCAAGAGGCTATTCTTCGTACCCTCAAAGAGAATTTGGTCATGGCCCAGAATTGCATGAAGCAACAAGAAGATCAAGGTCACTCTAAACATTCATTTGCAGAAGGAGATCATGTGTTTCTTCGACTGCAACCCTACAATCAAAATTCCCTCAAGGCTGACCATTGTCAGAAACTGGTGCCCAAATTTTGTGATCCTTATACCGTTCTCAAGCATGTGGGATAGGTGGCCTATCAGTTAGATTTGCCTAGTCATTCTAAGATCCATCCTATTTTTCATGTTTCCTTCTTAAAGAAGGTGATTGGAACTAAGTTCCAAACTCAAACCAACATTCCTGAGTTGGATGAAGAAGGCTCCATTTGGCTACAACCACAAGCAGTTTTGGATCAGTGTGAGCGTCGTCTGCATCAGTGAACTATCAATGAAGTGTTAGTCCAGTGGAAATATACAACTCCAGAAGATGCCACTTGGGAACCAACTACCATTCTGCAACAATTTTCCCATCTTAGGCCTTGAGGACAAGTTTGTTTTTAAGGGGGAGGACATGTTAGGGACCTAACCCCTCATGTAGGTAGAATAATATATTTCCATGTAATAAAGGTCAATATTAATAAGGCCTAGAAATAAGGAAGAATAAGTCTAATGTAAGAAGACATAATATAATCTTTCACTTCTAGAAGGATCTTCCTCTAGATGGTTCTTTTGATAGACATATTTAGTATAAATAGGAGTTGAGGGTATGAGAAATTTTGTCTTAGATATTATTGTAATAGAGCCTACTCTGCTGGAGGTTGCCCCCTTGAACAGGAAAGTGAACATTTCTCTTAGTAATCAAAGTTCTCTTTATGGTATTATTTTGGTATCATTTTGGTATTATTGTGGTGTTGTTCTGGTTATATTGTTGTTCATCTACCATTTCTAGCTATTTATTTCTATTCTGCATACTTTTTTATATCTGTAATATTACAATATATGGCATTGATGAGTCATATCATGAGGATCAGATGGATCCACCAGTGGTGAGGCAGGAGGCCCCACCAAGTACCATCCCAGAAGGAGCTAGATTTCAAAGGGAGAAGCGGCCTCCCCAGGACCATTTAAAGGAGACTTCAAAAGAAATCAACACACATAGAGGGAGAAATATTATATAGAATCATAGGGAGTCAAGCTTCAGAGGGAGCATGGAGACTCGGAGTGAGCCTGATCTTAGAGAGAATCAAATGGGAGAAAGAGACGTCTTCTAGGACTAACAGACAGATGCCATGAGTTGAGAAGACTAGATCGTAGCTTCAGAGACTTCTAGGAGATGTGAAATATGCTGGGAAGATTCCCTTGTTTCAATGACAAAGAAAGAAGCCAGTCAGAAGGACTGGGATATGGATTTTTCCTTGAGGGAATTCAATGGTCACTTCCAAGATTGATCTACCAAATCAAGCATGTTTCATATAACAGTACAAAGATGTACAAATCTTGACTTCTGGATATAATATTCTCCCAGCAACAAGGAGAATATTATGATGAGATACTTGCGCTAGTAATCATAAGAAGTGTACATAGAGTAGCCACTAGATACATGAGAAGGATTCTCATGTCTACAAATTGAAGAAATATTTGTATGGGCCTAAGAAGACACCCATGACATGATATGTTAGATCATACAGTTTCCTGATGAGCTTGGTATTTACCAAGAGTAAAGAAGATTCCAACCTGTACTTCAAGGTTGTGGATGGTAGACCATTTTTACTATTATTGTATGGGGATGACTTGTTTCTAACAGGAGGTGAGAAGATCATCATTGATAGTAAGAGGAAACTTGTTGCAAAGTTCGAGATGAAGTACCTAGGCATGTTGCATTACTTCTTAGGTCTGGAGATATGGAAAAGACCGGATGGGACTTTCCTTGACCAAGGAAAATATGTAGTGGAGATCCTGAAGAGGTTTGGTATGTTGGTTTGTAAGGCCATATCTACATCGATGAGAGCTAACTTGAATTTTTTGTGTGTTACAACTTCATATATAGTGGATGCCACCATATACATGTAGATGATTGGTTCGTTGATGTACTTGACGAACAGAAGACCATATATATGTTTTGCGGTGAACACATTGAGTCAGTACATGGTTAAGCCTAGAAATGTTCACTTGATTGTGGTAAAACATGTGATGAGGTACCTAAAGGGTACAGTTGATTATGGACTTAGATATATCTTGTATCGCGAGATAAGACAACAAGGTTACACAAATTCATATTGGAAAGGTAGTGCCACATGCCAGAAAAGTACATTCAGATGTTGCTTTAGTTTGGGATCAGTTGTGATCTCATGGATCAGTAGGTAGTAGACTTGTATGGCACTTACTTCTGTAGAGGAAGAGTATGTGGCAACATGGTCAGCTTGGGGCAAAGCAGTGTGGCTTCAGAAGTTGATTGCAAGATTGTTTGATCTTGAGTTGGAGGAGACCTGTATCTTTTGTGACAACCAGAGTTGCATAAATTTGTCAAAGAACCTATTGTGTCATGATAGGTCCAAGCATATCGAGATAAAGTACCACTATGTCTATGACATGGTACAAAATAGAGTAGTAAAGCTCCAGTATATTTCCATCGATGAAAAGGTAGCATATGTATTGACCAAGCCCCTGTCCAGAGTTAAGTTTGAGTATTTCAGAGACAATCTTGGAGTGGTCCAGGAAGACTTCTCCAGTAGTGATAAGTGATTGTTTTCTCCAATAGTGAGATGTGTTCCCCAGTAGAGGGAAGTGATGAGATCTCCAGTAGTGGGAGCTACCCCATCACAGGTTGTTACTCCAATGCAGGCTGGTATTCTACCCCAATGTAGGTCGGTACTCCAATGCAAGCTAGTATGATACCCAACATAGGTTGGTACTCCAACGCAGGTTGGTATTCTACCCTAGCATAGGTTGGTACTCCAACACAAGTTGTTATGCTACCCCAACGCAAGTTGGTACTTCAACGCAGGCTGGTATGCTACCCCAACGCAGGTTGGTATGCTACCCCAGCGTAGGTTGGTACTCCAACACAGGCTGGTATGCTACCCCAGCGTAGGTTGGTATGCTACTCCAACACATGATGGTATGTTAACCCTAGCGCAGGTTGGTATGCTACTCCAACGCAAGTTGGTATGCTACTCTAGTAAAAGTGCATAGCTTCCTATGATCTATAGATCCATGATTGACAACAAGACAATGACCAGGTGTATAGAAGCGCAGAAGTAGTGATGATGATCGTGATGAGAAGAATACCTTCCTTGCTAAGAGGAAGTGTTGAAGTTTGAGTAGCTTCAAAATATATTCCTACTATATTTGACCAAGACAAAACCCTAAAGAATATTATTATATTATATTTTTTAAGACGACCCTATTGTGCCTTTGTAAAAGCCGTCTGCCCTATTGTGCCTTTGTAAAAGTCGTCCCTATTGTGCCTTGAAAGTAAAATGTAAAATAAAAGGATAAAGTGACAAGTTGGCCCAGACCTAATTTTAGGCTAGCCAAACTACTATTTATAAGGGAGGCTAGAACCTCATTTGAACAGACACACAACACTAGCTCTGTAGCTAAGAGGAGAAGTGTGCAAGTCTTAGAGGGAGACATTATTGTAGCTAGGAGGTGACGTTGTGGATAATATTGGTCTATTTCTCGGGTATATCTTGGTTATGTGGTGCGCTACTCTTCCCTAGTCAAGGGTATGAGAAGGATCTTCTTCTTTGTTAGTTCTCTCTTGGAGAGAGGCATTGTTCTTGGTTGTTGAATCTATATTGAGAAAGTTTGTTGGGTTTTCCCCCTAGAGAGTTTCCCAGGGTAAATCTTTTGTATGTTGTGGATGTTATTCTTTCAGTGATCAATTATATGCAGTTATTGTGCTAATTGTTTAAAAGTAAAAGAACATTAATCTAGTTAACTGTTTGAGACGAAAATTCAACGCATACTACCAAAAAAGATGCAATCATGTATTCATCGAGTGGTTGGTAAACCACTAATGAAATCCATGTAGATGGATTCCCAAGGCCTGGAGGAACTATCAAACATTAGTACAACCCAATATTTACCTTGTTGGCACTTTTAGTTTAACCACATTGAGAACATCTCCAAATGTAATATTTTAGTTGTTTTTGCATGGAAGGCCAAAGAAATACATCTACAAGTGAAAAAAACACTTTTTCACACCAAAATTCCCTCCATAGGATGTGGAGTGGGTGTCTTTAATAATAATATGGTGAACTAATACCAATGGAACACTCAGTTTTTTTTCTTAAGGAAAAATTGCACTTTATTATTGAGATTAAACAAAGTACAATGTGAAGGTTCTTACAACACAGTCATAGGATTAAAATCCTTCATCATAAACTAAAAGAGATCTTGTTCTCTTCAACAATGATGTACACAATAAAAAGACTAAAACATATGTTTTTTTCACCTTTGATTTCACAAAGACATTGACACGACTTTCAAAAAAGAGCAATCGGTGTAAGTCATTAAAAACTAGAGATTGCTTGCAGTTCGTTTTAGCCATAAATTCAAATTGACAAAAGGTCTTCTAGTCTACCTTGAAGCACAAACACTTCGCCATTTTCATGAGATGAAATCAAATAAGTGTCTTCTAGCATCAAAAACCCTTCCTTGGACAAAACATCATTAGTTCCATTATTCTCCCTAAAAATATAAAGGAAAGACAAATGATCAAAGAGAGAGGAGACATCCTTTACTAGTTTAAATATCAACATAAGGTTCAAGTTCATAATCTGACTATCACCCCTGAGAATGTTAATTACAAGACTCAAATCACCCATAATTAATGACAACAGAATGTGCTTTATTTTATCCAATCTCAAAAGATAAAACAGAGCTAGAAACTCGACTCTATTATTTGTATTGTCCCCTCTATTGGATTTGAATAAGTAAAAATATTCTTGGTTATATATAGTACAAATCCAAATCCACAAGTGCCTTCTTGGTATGCCCCATCAAAAAATGCCCACAACCAACTTTGATCAAATACCAAAGGCTCCACATGACGAGAAGTAGAATCCTTAGGAGGTTTAGAAAATTCTTTAAATACGAACACGTCTTTCATTGCAAAAGCATTTGGAGGAAGAAATCTGCCTTCGAAAATAGCCAAGTTGTGAGCATGCCAAATGCCCCAAATTACCATTAGAGGGAGAGATCAAAAGGGCTTCATCTCTCGAATAAAAAACCATTCCTTAAAGCAAAGAGATACACCATCCTTTTCCCACATCTCCTGAATATGGAGAGCATTTGACTCCATTGCAATGGACAAAAATATGTGAAAGGTTTTCCCCATACTCCTTACATAAAGTACATACATTAGGCCCTTGAAAAATTCTTTTTTGGAGAACATCCCAGGTCAACAACTTGTCATTGGGTACCATACACATCAAGACCAAACATTTATGGGGAGCCTTAAGCTTCCAAAACACCCACCACCACCACTACATATTAGGGATCATATCCTCTACTAGAGAAAGGTAACTAGTCTTTACAATGTAAAAACCACCTAATGTGTTAAAAACCCACACCATCTCATCCCGATGATCAAATATATGTATATGGGCATGTTTCAAGTAGTTGATCAACTTGTCCCAAATCAGTCACCAAGCCTGATGCAAACCCAACCTATCAATTGAAAGACACCCCTAATTCCAAATGGATGAGGACTCTAAATCAATGATCTTAGAGAGTGTTTCTATGCCTCTTTGTTGAAGAAACAAAACCAACTCATCCTGGAGAAAAACCTCCTCTCCACATCCCATGATGGAATTAACCCCAATTCTTACAGATAATCATGTTCCTACCTTCAATGCTAAATATTTTCCCATAACATGAGAGGAGAGGGTGAGCGTCTTCCATTGGTTTGACACTCCTGAGATCACCGTGTTCCTTTTTTAAACCCAATCCTCAATGGTGTCTAGGGAAACATATTTATCCACCATAATGTCCTTCCATAAGATGATTTTTTTAATGAAACTCTAAAAGGACCTTGCAGAAAGAGATTTCCAAAAGAGATGAACGTCTGTTAACCCCCATCCACCCCATTTTTTCAGTAAAGAAATCATTTCCAATTGGCTAGATGAATACCTTTATATTCTCCATTGCCTTGCCAAAGATAGTTGAAACAAATTTTATGTATTAGTTCCAAAGAACCTTTCAAAATGTGAGCCAAGAGGAGAAAATAAGTTGGAATGGCCTCCAATATAGACTTAAACAATATCATCCTACCTGATCTCAATAGCCACAGGTTACCCTAGAATGGAATCCTCCAATTTACACATGTAGTTAACCAATGCCAATCAACCTTACAGTAATTTTTTGGCTTGATGATAAAGCCCAGATATTTAATACCTTCATTAAAGACCCCCCTTTCATAGGGAAATATCGGTTCTAACTGATCATGGAGGGGGTCATCCAATGACGAGTAATAGACAACCGATTTGTATCTATTGACCTCCTTTTCAGAACCCATACAGTAGAGATTGAGAATGTCCAAAACTTTCCTAACTTTCCAATCATTGTCATAGAAAAAGAGTAAAATACCATCCATAAATAAGAGATGGGTAATAGAGATGTGTCTGCTAACTTAAACCCCTTGAATAATTTCCTAGGATTTGGCATCCAAGATTCATCTACGTAATCCTCCATCCACCAATAGGAATAAGTAAGGGGATAGAGGACAGCCATGCTTTAACCCACATGAAGTATTGAAAAAGGGGGAAGTCGAACCATTGATTAAGAATACCATCTACATAGAAGTAACATAACCCATGATCCATTTAACCATTCTCAATTAGGTACAGATAATTCCAAGACACTTAGTCGAATGCTTTGGAGAGGTCAAGCTTCATCATCATAGACATGGATTATCATAGACATGGATGAATGAACTTTAATACTATGAGGAGCCTCCTAAGTAGCTCCAATAGCTTCATGTATATTCCTTCCCTCCAAGAAAACACATTTTTTAGACGAAATGACCTTTGACAAGAAGGGATTAATTCTAGAAGCTATGACTTTTGAAATTATTTTATATACCATGTTGCATAGCGAT
The DNA here is from genome assembly GCA_009831015.1 of Picea engelmannii. Classification (NCBI taxonomy): domain Eukaryota; kingdom Viridiplantae; phylum Streptophyta; class Pinopsida; order Pinales; family Pinaceae; genus Picea; species Picea engelmannii. The sequence continues at coordinate 221,278 of ML788734.1, forward strand.
ATGGGTATGAATTTTTATAATTGTCACGATGATCCTTCTTTGGGATCAAGGAGATAAAGGTGGAATTGATCTTCCGTGAAACTTTACCCTTTTCACGAACTCCCTCTACCATGTTGAGAAGATCAATCCCCAAGTTATCAAAAAAATCAATGTAGAATTTTTCATTCCATTCATCAACCCCCAGGCTTCTGTCCCTTTGAAAAGATTTGATAATGGACTGAGCTTCTTCTAGCATGACCACTTGAAAGAGTTCCAATAGAGACTCTCAGGAATTCGTGCAGTCGTTGAAGCCGAGACGACGTGTCGTGTTGTTTGGTTGCCTCTTTCTTCAGGTTTCAGTCAATTTACTTGTTGTTATTTTCTATCTTGCTTGGTTGCATACAATATAGTTGAAGTTTGAAGTAGGAAAATGGCATATCAAGGTTTAGGATCAAACCAATCTTTTGATTTGTCTAAATATATCCAAAATAAAAGCAATCTTGGTTCAAGAATTGAATAATTTCTAAAAACTCAGATCTGCTATATAATACCAGAGTGATTGTGCAGGAGTTTGAACCTAATGCTAATCGGTCCTTACCAAAGATCATTCCAGATAAAATATATGATTTATCCATGTTTAAATTTCGAGTATCGAAATTAATCCATTATGTTTCTACAAATGTTTCTATAGCTTTGTCTGAACCAATAATTAAAATCTCTCTCTTACATAAGGAAGATATTGAATGGGCTCTAGAGCAAGCATTTCAGTATGTCCATCTCGAAATTATTCAATTTGGAACTAACCCATTAGTAAGACATGGCCTCAATGTTTCTTCTCTTTGTTGTGTTGTTGATTCATGACATATAAATTTTCATAATGCATTAATTGAAGGTTTCTAATAACCTCTACACAATGGCCCCGTCTGGTCTTCAATGCTCCCAAGATTCCAAGTTTCCCTTATTGATCCTCATATTATGTATTTCCCATAGGCTTATACTCAATTTTATATTTTTGATATGTCGCCCTGATCAAAAGATGCACAATTACATACTAATATGTGTCTATGTTTTGTTTCAACCAATCTTCCTACCCTTAATCCATAGTTTACAACCCACGCTACATAAGAAAAAGTTGTGGTAGGCCCTGGTAATGTCACTCTTATTACTTTGGGATTCACAGAACTTAAAATTCCATAGGAGTGGAATGAAAAATATACCATCCTACAACAAAGGTATATTCTTCCTACATAGCCACAATAGTAAACTCTCTTCCAAACTAGTAATGGCCGTATCCTTCTCCTAGGAAGATCCTAGAGTGGTTAGATTGACACTTCAAAGTCTACAAAAAACTTGGTCGGATGTAGGCCCAGCACATCCTCAAGACCTAGATTTGTAGAATTGGATGATCATATCTCTAACCATAAAAGCAAGCATTCTTCTTGTAAATTCTGTGAATCCACTTATCCTTATCCTTCCCGGTCTTCTTTAGATTTAGGTTCTTTTGAAAGATATAGGAATGTATAAACTTCCTCTTCTTCACAACAATAACATTTGGGACAACACTCAGACTATCCAACCTGTCTTCATATTATAACTCCTTAGTAAATTTAAATGATTCAGTATGGCCTGCCTAGAGAAAGGATGTTTTTGGTAAGACAAGCCTAGTTCCTAAGAGATCACTTGGCCTGGGAAATTATGCACCAAAATATACATATGGAAGTCTTCTAGTTGACATGGACTTCATACAATACAGAAATATCAATGAATAAAGGTCACAAGATATAGTTAAAATGTGGAACTATTTTGACTATCAGTTTGTCTGCATTGCAAAAAATATATATGACATGACTCAAGACGTTATGCAAACCAAAAGTCATATTTCTGGCATGCAAGCAGATCTAGAAAATCTAGAACATAGTTCCTCCACTCAGACTAAGGAACTGAAAGAGATCAATCAAAAGTTGGATGTGATAGTGAAAGTAATTGAAGATCTAAAAAACAACTTACAAAAAGAAGAAATGTCTCCTTCTCCTCCTTTATCTTTGGAAGAAGTAAATAAACAAAGTTTCATCTTTTTCGGGCCTGAACAATTGTCAGGAAGTAAACATTTCTTATTAAAAGGAATTGTTAGGCCACAGTAAAAAAAATTAAAGATAGAAAAAATTGTAAAATTAGCACAAGAGAAAATCCATATACTCAAAGAACGGTTGTCAGAAATAAAAGTTATAAAATAAGAACAACCTGAAGGCTCTGGAGTTAAACAAGGTGAAGTGCCTAGAGGCTCAGATGATGATCAAAGTGGTCATCCTTTCCAGAATGCATGGGAAAAATGGTGTAATTCTAAGTACGAAAGCAATAGAAAAAATCCCTTTGACCCTACAAAATCTGAAGTTCATTCTAGTTTTAGCCAAGAAAACATTGACCTCACTCCCATTACTAATCTCAACTGTAAATATAAAAATGAGATTATGATGGTAATCCAAAGATGGGCTTCATGGGATAAAACTCAGAAAGACATATTCAAGAATAAAGTCACATGGGGTGAATTCACTTTAAGACTGACATGGGGTTTCACATGTAATTTAGAATTATGGTGCAATAGACTAAATCTAGCTATCAAAATGCATTTGATGGAATCGAGAAAACCCATGGAAGAACTAATAAAGTAGTAGTGCATAAATTCTATGGAAATGGAAAATTCATACACAACTTTATTCTGATTTATTTATGAATCAAATATTATCTAATCTTAAGGATCTCCCATAATTCTTCTTCACTATGCAAGATCTTTTGTACAAATCAAATGACCCTACTAACCTAGCTTACCTTAGAAAATATTTGTCTGCAATGCCTGGAAGGATCCCTAATTTATTCAGAGAAAGGATGCAAAATGAAGAGGTTGATATTGAAGAACTTTCTCTTGCAAGTTTGCAGGAACAAATAGTGATTACTTTGCAGAAAGAATGCTTGTGTGGGAAAACTGCAAAGTCTGTCAAAAAAAAAAATAGGATTTGACAAATATGTGTGTAATATATATGTTGAAACTTACCATGGTTGTGGTAAAGAAAAATAGAAAAAGAACATTGTAAATGTAAAGAGTGCAGGAATAGGTCATATAAACCTCAGTATAAATTCAAAAAGTCAAGAAAACTCTCCAAAACTGAGAAAAGTCCTAGGAAAAAACACTTTAAGAAGAGAAAATGTTTTAGTAAGAAATATTCTTGTTACATTTTCCACAAGTCTGGCCACTAGGCTAATCAGTGCCATCTGAGAGTAAAAACTAAATTCCAACACAAACTCATGGATATCTTCACGTATGCCTATGATCCAACAAACTTGGGATTAGTTAGTACTCATTTATATGCTGAGTATCTCTCAATCACATAATCATTAAATTATGATTCTGATGCATGTCCTCATACAAATAATCTTTCTCTTGAATTTTATTCAAATTCATCCTTGGTAGATAATATTGATTTTCTCTCGGTCCAAGAAATAAAAATGTTTGGTAGAGAACCCTCTCCTGTTGAAATCCAAGCACAAATTTATTCTCTCCAAACTCATCTTTCTTCTCTTACTCATGGTGATTTTCGGTTGGCTTCCAAACTTAAATTTGATCTTTCCTCTCTCCAGCAACATCTCACAGTCCTCATGCAACCTACTGTGGTGAATATTGTCGGTTATTACCCAACTGATAAATATTTTGAGTATGTTCATTCTTCTCAACCCGCATCTTCAACTTCTCAACTCTCATCTTCGTTTTCTCATTCCAAATATAATCCTCTAAGATTAAAAAACACAAAGAACCAGGGTTTCTGTATCAAAGGAAATCCTTTGCAAACAAAATCCAGTTCATGTTATAGATGATATTTTAGAAGAAGAATTGGCATAATTCAGTTCTAAAGAAATATTGAAAAAACAAATCAAGTATAAAGAACAGATGATTAGAGAAAAGAAAACCTTGATACAAGAAATAGTTAACTATGTTAAAATAGATAAAGTGGAGTAAGAATAACTAAAGAGACAATTAGAGAAGGTACAAGAACAATAATTAAATCAGGGATTAGAAGAATTGTTTGGCCCTCGGCCTTAGACTAATATTCCAAAACAAAAAGCTCATGCATTAATTCTTGATAATCAATCTTCCATGTCTTTGTACCCTGATTGTAAGGGCTTCAATGATAGGTTTGTGATTATAATAGACATTAAATCCTCAGGGTATAACTAATATTCATTAGATGCACAACATGATACTAGTGCAATGTGCTCATGTGTGAGATTTGGTGTTATTCCTAAATATTACTATCATCCTATCCAAACATACTTTACTATTGTAAATAAAACAAAAATGCTAATCAAAGGTTTTGCTCTTGATTTTTCTATGTATTTAAATGGAGACAAGACCTCTATAAATATGTATAATTTTGATACAGGATCTGATAATTTTTCTTGGGCATGATTATGTTAACAAATACATTCCTATGACAATATGAAGCAAGGAAGTAACTCTTTCTTGATTGTACAAGGAAAGGTAGTGATTGTGCCAAACAACGAAGCTTATCAAAATAAGGTGTAAGATAGAATGCCTAGTACTGATGAGATAGATATTTATGTTGAAAAGTTGACTAGATTAAAAAATATATTCAGACAAGTTGAAATTAATGGATTAGAAGTAATTCATGATATCAAGCAAAAGATAGAAGAGGATTGTACATCCGATTATCCAGATGCATTCTGAATGAAAAATAATTTTTTTGTATATTTGTCTCATTGTGAAGGATATGTAGACAAGCCACAGAAAGATTCATCTAACCACATGTATCCATCAGAAATGGAATATTGCAAATCAAATATTGTTGAATTACTTAAAAGAAAACTTATATAACCTAGTCGAAGTCCATGGGCTAGTCTAACATTCTATGTGAATAAGCTTTATGAGCAAAAAAGAGATATGAGCCGGCATAAAAAGCACCTAGAAAAGGTCTATGATAAGGTGTTTAAGCATGGAATTTCTCTCAGTAAAACAAATATGGAATTTGCAAAAACCATGATAGAATATATTGGTATGGTTTTGTCCCAAGGAAGAATAGAGATGCATGAACATGTGCTCAAGGCTTTGTCAGAATTTCCAGATGTTATACTTGATAAAAAGTAGTTACAAAGGTTTCTTGGAAGCCTAAAATACATCATAAATTTCTATGAGAACCAAGCTAAAGATGTGAAATTATTACAGATAATACTGAGTAAAGAAATAGCCTGGAATGACAACATGAAAAAGGTTGTCCAAATTATAAAACAGAAAAATCAGAATCTACCCAAGCTACAACTACCATACATGAATTATCCTTTCATCCTTAATGCATTAGATGAAGTCTAGGCAAGTGTGTTATTACAAAAACACACTAATACAAAACTAATTTGCATGCATGCTTCTAGATGTTTTAAAGTTGTAGAATTGAACTATCCCTCTTCTCACAAAGAGATCCCAGGTGCAAAAAATGGGATCAAAAGATTCACATCAAAAATGGGATCAAAAGATTCACTAGCACTCTACATTTGAAATATCACAGGACACCAAATTCGCCATGGTATCAAGTTAAAAGTACATTTTGGGGCTATGTATGTAATCCTGAAAATGATTGGGTTCCCGCCATGATGGGATCACCATTTTATTGATGTTTCAACATACTCCCTCCTATGGCATCATCGAGCGGTTCTCTAGATTCCTCAACTAGATACTATACCTCATCGCTAAATGACTGATGGGAAGCATAGTGGGCCTTCACATGTCCATTATGATGTAATGTATTACTGGTTGACAATGGTGTCAATCAAGTTTAGTGGGTTCACGATACAAATCTCCACTATGTAAATAACTTTAGTAAAATATTTTCGTGGGATTCTTTATGAATCATCTACAGTGTATGTTTTCAGAACATATTTTCTTGCGTCATCTAGAAAAGATGGATGGGTTCCCTTATGTCCACTGGACTCTTACAAGATGAGATAACAGTTGTTGTCCCATCTACCCCATTATCTATAAATGACAAAATGTCTTGGTTAGTGCGGATAATTTTGTCCGACACCAACAAGTTTTTGTTAATTGGTTACCCGCTCTAGATGTTATAAAAGAGATGTCTTGACTCTCATTTGGATCATCGAGTCCAAAAGAGAGAAGTTTTTTTGCTGGTTTGATTCTATAATGTGAAGTATTTTTTATATCTTGAACTCTCTTAGTGATCCTGATCTAATATCAGAAAAGATAGTCTATAAATGAGCTATTGAGTTTGTAATATATGAAGTATTATCTCATCCTCGCACTTGCAATGATCTTGGTTGATCAAAAAAGGATTTTAAGTTTTGTCTTAGGTCGATCCTTAAAATATCCATAGCCTTATGTGATTTGGTATCAGAGCCAAATTCGTTGTATTGTGTGATTCCTCATTCTCTTCGTCCTCCACCAGGTGGATATTTGTTGATCGGGGACATAATTTCTCTAATAGGAAAATACTCTGGTTGCTTGTAAATCGTACCAAAATGTGATACCCCTAAGGATGCCAAGTACTGAAGGGATTTAGCCTCTCTTCCATCCTTGGCATGGAGCTCCCAAATAGAATTTGTTTCCCTTCTGTAGTTGGAAAAATAATGAAACTACTTTGTGTTAATATCTCCACTCGAAATTCAAGTGGCATGGCCTTTAATTCGCCACTCCTTCTCCTCCTCCAGTAGTAACTTATACTTTTGAATTTCTAATATTTTTAGTTCCTACAATTTATCCTCATCAAAAATCATGATCCCAACATTTCCATTCTAGAACCACTCTATCTTTTATTCTAATTATACCATGAATTCCCCCCTCTTTCTATTCTTCTCAGTCGACCAAGCCCCCACTAGCTCCTTAATAGTTTTCATAACAGAGACAAATTGACTACACATCAAATTTTAAGATAAAGGATCATAGTGCTTCCAATGTGAAGAGGTTATATCCTTGAAATCTTCATCCTCCAACCATGCAGGGTTGAACTTGAATGGGTGTTGGGACAAGGGCAGACCCAGGTTTCAATGCTTCAACAATGCACCAACAAAACCCTAACTACCAGCCCTTTCGACAACACCTACGAAGCAGATGAAGTCTCACCCGAGGTAGAGGCAGGGGGGGTTGCAGGACTCAAGTGTCTACAACCTAGCTAGGACACAAATGTGTGATCACAGTACTTAAAATATCACTTATCTGATAATGTTCATTAGTCTTTAAAATATTTATTCACATTGCAGGTTAAAGCCCTAATTACAGAACATCACAGTATTACTTAAGATCTAAGCACATCTAACCATTCAACACATAGCATCAAAGAAGATCTAGCATTCATTTGGATCATAAGCACTAAACATTCATAGATCTATCTATCATAACAGTGCACTAAGAAAATACAAGACAATATAGCACAAATCACATAACACAGGATATACGTGGTTCATCCCAGTGTGGGGCTACGTCCACCAACTATTCTTCTTCTTTATTATCTTCTGTCAATCTTCTTACATGCACAGAGCCACAAAACCAACTCCTCATAGGACAGGAGATCTGTGTGCACCTCACCAGATCCTCCTTCCCCGAGCTTGGTACAAAGCACAAAGCCTTACATAGTATGCGCACAAATCACCCATAAAATGCTTGCACTTAGCTCTGCAAGCCTTAACACATCCATGTACTAAGCCAAGTATTACTATGATCACATAGATCGAACTACCCTTCCATCGCCTAGATACTCATTTATATATTAAAAAAAGGGCCTAAACATGGGTAAATACATGGGCCGTCATCCCATACATGTTACATAAACCCTAAAACCCAAAAGTCCCACAAAAGGGGGTGAGATCCTGTGATCTCTGCTTCACCTGGGTGATTCATCTTCGACCAGCCTGTCGAAGTCCCAAAAATGGTAAAACATGACCAAGGTTCTCCAAAACTTGGTCAAGGGCCAACAAGCCCCCAACACTCACCTGTGACTCATCCCGAGTCACTCTGATCTAGGCAATTATGCTTCGAAGGCCTCGAGCTTGGCTCGAGATGCCTTGACCTGCTGCTTCGCCAGAGCTTCCTGCTCGGTGAACTCATGGATGAGTTTCTTATTGATAGGCCCTCCCAAGTGTTGTTCCACCATGGTGACCACTTGTTCTAGTTGTGCACCTCGTCCTTCGATCTCTTCAAAAAGTGTGCACATTTCGTCCTACACCGGATGGAGTCTCTGGGTCACTTCCATGACTCTACTCTCGATGGTATTTACCTATTGCTGAACTGCGCATACCTCCTGTGACCTTTTCATATTCTTTACCGCTGACAATAGTTTCAACTGTGCTTGTACCATTGATGCTTGTTGCTTCGCCTCCTGGAGCTCTAACTCCAATGTCCTCAGTTCCAGGCCTTCTGCAAGGCGCTTGTATGTCTGCGCACTTCGGTTACTTAGTTTCTTGCATTCTAAAGCCAGTGCCTTGATTCTTTTGATTGCGCTCCCGACAGTTTCTTCCCTCTGATCTCACACTTCCTGCGGAGTGCTTGGCACTGCTTGCAGTTCCAGTCCTGCCACTCTTGCTTGAAGTTGTTGAATAGCTTCAGCGAGCTTCTCCACTTGGCTCTCCATTGTCTCTTCTTCCATCTGTGCGAGGCCCGACACAGAGCAAAGTGCTTGAGTGACTGCTTCTTTAACTCCCATCTGCTCCGCGAGCAACTGTTATTTTTCTTTCTGGAGTTGTTCTCTGTCCTCTGCAAACTTCGCCTAGAGGTCGTCTTTCTCTTGCTGTACAACATGATGTTTCTCTAGGGCTTCCTCCTTTGCTTGCTTCAAGGCCTCTGTGGCTTGCTCTTTTTCTTCCTGGACACGACGAAGGCAAGCCTCTGTCGCATATGCTAATTGGCATAGTTGGGAAGGCTCATCTCCCACTTCTATAGCTTCTAATGACAATGGCGCAGTGGACACTGAGCAGCTCTAGTAGAGGGATTGATGTACCCCTTTCAGCTCTGCCTCAATCCTGTCATACAAGGTCTGTTGTTTTTCTTTGTTTCGTTGTAGAATATCCTTCGAAGTGTCTGCTACAGTGACGATGATGAGGTCAATGTCATCCACTGTGAGCATAGTCTGTGACTGTGGCTTATTGGCTCGTGCCTTCTTCCACGCTGAGGGCTTCTTCGGGGAAACCTTTCTTTTCTTGGATGTCTTGACCTTTGTGAGGGGATCCTTAGGCGGTGTCACTTCACCCTATTCCTTCTTTCCTTCTTCCTTTTTCTCTTCTTGGTTCATTTCGTCAACTCCTCCTCCTCCAGGTGAATCTGGTGTAGTTTCCTTGGATGCGTTGTTTATCTCTTGCATTTCTTCCTTCTTCTTTTTCTTAGATCTGCTTGGTCCATCATACTCTTCTCGAGTGACTACATGATTTCTGATGAGGTTGGGGTCGAAGAGTTCTGCCTGTTCGACTGGTACAAGTTATTATGCAGGCCATTCCTTGGTTATTTCCTCCATATCTTCCTTGATGAGTTTGTAATAGGACTGGAGTTGTTCCTTGTGTTCGTCCTCGCGTGCAGTGATGTAAATGAAGTCTCTGTCTGCGTAGAACTTTGCAAGTGGCCTGAACCTATGAAGTGTATTCAGCGTCATGCAATGAAAGGATTCAATGGCCCTCTTGGGTTGCAGGTAATAGGTGTGGAACACTGCATTTGACTGCCATTGTTTTTCCATGTCCCTAGAATACCAGAGGCTAGTGAACTTCGCGGCCAGTGGTTCAAATGACTCAACTTCAGGGAAGGTCGCTCCTTCTGGCATCTTCCAAACAACGAAGGCAACGAGAATTAACAATTGGATGAAGTGAATCTCGTAGCCCTGGTCTTGTGCTTCGCGACAAACTTGCTCCAACTAGTTTACGAGGTAGCTCGCCCAGTTCATCTGCATTCCTTCAACACATTTTCCTGCGCGGTCGAAGACAAACCCCGTGACTTGCGTTGGTTTGTTCTTCCTGACGATCTTACCAGCGATCAACTGGAAAGCTAGGCGCACTGCGCCATCCTAGATGGAGGCTACCTTGTAGCCCCTCTTCCCTTTCTCCACATCATCGTAGGTGTCCTTTATTTTCTACGATAGGGCACGATCTACAACCTTCCCTGGGTAGAACTTCTGAGGGTCTGGTCCCTGCATACTCAATCTAGTGATCAGGTGGATCAGCGCCAGATCCACAATCACACGCCTGTCTAACCATAAGTAGCCTCCATGGTAGCATGACAAGAGGAGTTTAACGCACGTGTTAACCTCATGATGTCTACCGAAGTGGGGTATATTCATGACATTGAGGATAGTGGACCTCACGATCGCCTTAGTCCATGGTTGGGGGACTATCTTCGGCTTCTTCCCCATTTTCTTTGTTAAGTACTTATGTGGTGCGAGCAACGCATAATTCTTTCTATCTCCCAGGTTAAATTCGTTGATCTTGAGATCAGGGATCAGTCCTAGCTGCAGTCCAACTATGTGTATCCCCTTTGAGAGGTACGCAGTGATGAGGGTATACTCGAAGTCTCTCGGCACACTATCATGACTAACCACGCCAGCCAAAGGCGGGATGTAGTCAAGAAGAACTAACGGGATGAGCTTCGCATTCACCAAGTTGTCATGATGCTTGCTTCTTTTCTCTGTTGCAGTTCGGGAGGGCCCAGATTGACATACAGTCGATGGGGAGGCTTGCAATACTCTCGTCGATGAGGCATGTTCTCCTATGGACATGACCTTCTCTGCCATAATATCTATCAGGATCTCCTCCACATAATTTTCTACTTCATTGCGTTCTCCTGACATACACGCTCGAGATCAGATATCTCGGGTAGGCGGACAAATTCTCACGGTAAGAGAAACGGGTGGTGAGGTCTCAGTAAGCACTGTGCGATATCAATTAGTTCTCTGTGGGCTCGGATAATCACAATTTGCAAAAGTGTCCCCAATGAAACATTCGATGAATTAAATAGACAATGTCATAACAGATTCCTCCAATGGGCAGGAATGCTTCAATCCATCTGTTATGGCACAGTCTCAATGGTCCAATGGTGATATTTTCGGCAATAACTGTGTTTCTAGTTGTTCTAGAGAATCGTTCTAACGGTCAGGATGCCTCCAACAATCATATTTCTTCATCGTGGCGAGGTGCCAGTCTGTGTTGTTCTGCTATTCCAGCGAGGTTCAAGCTCTGCAAGCCTTCTTCCTGCGAAGTCTTCTCTGGAACTTACTGCAATTTTTCTAACTTTGCTTTCTTCTTGCTAAGCTTTCTTGCCTTATTTCCTGTGATTTGAGTCACTAGGTTCCTCTTTCCATTTTTGTTCTTATCTTCTCTTAGCATAGTAACTTCGCACTGATGAGGTTCTTTCAAAGGCTTTAAGTGAAATACCTCTTCTCTTATTACTTTAGGGGTAGGTGATCTTCTCTCCTGCATGGACAGGTTTTTCAAGACTTCCTACCTATTCTTAACTTCAACAGCTAAGTCTCTGGTCCTTAGTTGCTTCAACTTGTCCTCTTGTTCTTCTATTAAGCACGCTATTCTCCTAGCCATGAAAACCCTTAATTCTTGTTTTTTCTGTTCTAGAGCTTCCTCTTCTTCTTTCCTTCGAATCTAATTTTTCTCAATCCAGATCCTTCCTAGCAAAAGTGCAAATGAGGCATTGTTCTCAACAAACTTAATGACCTCAAATTCTTCTTTCGTTGATGCTCCATGAGTAACCATAGATACATGGGTAAGTCTTCCACATAGGGTTATCATCTTTCCTTTAAATAATCATATTCCTCCCAGTGAAGGAACCATAACATGCTTTCCCAAAATTTCCCAAGTACTTTCTGTCATAATGTTCACCTGTGTTTTCTTATCCAGAACACAGTCTATGTCGAAGTATCATATTCTTGTTTCTATGCATTCCTTCTCTTTTAAGATCTCTAATAAACTGATGTCTCTGTGATCATTTAGTGTTTCTTTCATCTGCAATAATATAGTCTTTGATTCTTTCTGGTGTTCTAGCATATACTTAGTTTCTTGACCTTCCTCATGGTTTTCTTGTTTCATATTCATCTTTTCAACTTTAGCAATCATTCTAGGGCAGTCCAAAACTTCATGATCAACGAATTTACAAAAAAGACAAATAGGACCTCTACTAGGGAATTCCTTAACAAGATGTCCTGGTCTTCTGCAACTATATCAAAGAGTCAATCATCTTTTTCCCTTAAACGATCCCCAACTTTTCTTGTACTACGCACTGGGATCACAGTGACGAACCTGCAAAAAAATCTTTCTAGGATCCTACATCCACTTGTTAGTCCATAAATCCTTTATATGCATAGGAATAACATATATTTCATTATTTCTATCAGGTCTATTCATATAAAATCTTCTTTCTTCTAGTTGTGCCCTAGTTTTCAGACTAGGACAAAATCTATCAAGCATACCTAGATTCATTCTTTCGAAAAATAAATTTCCACTTATCTTACCTTTATCAGAGCACAAAGATTTAAGATCTTACCTCTTTTTTCCAGATCTGATTCCCTTCTTAGCAAAGAGATTCACAAATCAAGTAGAATACTGCGCACCACAGCAGCAGATCTACGAACAGAGCTTTCTCTTTTCTTTAGTTCCCAACAATCACAATATCATGTCCCAGCAACAGAACCATCTATTGGCACAGGGGCAGACCTAGGGTTCAACGCTTCAACAACGCACCAACAAAACCCTAACTATCAGCCCTTTCGGCAACACCTACGAAGCAGATGAAGTCTCACCCGAAGTAGAGGCAGGGGAGGTTGCAAGACTCAAGTGTCTACAACCTAGCTGGGACACAGATATGTGATCACAGTACTTAACAGAGCACTTATCTGATAACATTCATTAGTCTTTAACCTATTTATTCACATCGCAGGTTAAAGCCCTAATTACAGAACATCGTAGTATTACTCAAGATCTAAGCACATCTAACCATTTAGTACATAGCATCAAAGAATATCTAGCATTCATTTGGATCATAAGCACTAAACATTCATAGATCTATCTATCATAATAGTGCACTAAGCAAATACGAGACAATATAGCACAAAGCACATACCATAGGATATACGTGGTTCACCCCAGTGTGGGGCTACGTCCACCAACTCTTCTTCTTCTTTATTATCTTCTGCCAATCTTCTTACATGCACAGAGCCACAAAACCAAATCCTCATAGGACAGGAGATCTGCGCGCACCTCGCCAGATCCTCCTTCCCCGAGCTTGGTACAAAGCACAAAGCCTTACACAGTCTGCGCACAAAGCACTCATAAAACACTTGCACTTAGCTCTGCAACCCTTAACACATCCATGCACTAAGCCAAGTATCACTATGATCACATAGATTGAACTAACCATACATCGCCTAGCTACTCATTTATATATTACAAAAAGGGCCTAAACATGGGTAAATCCATGGTCCAACATCCCATACCCGTTACATAAACCCTAAAACACAAAATTCTCGCAAAAGGGGGCGACATCCCATGATCTCTGCTTCGCCCGGGTGCTTCATCTTCGACTAGCCTGTCGAAGTCCCAAAAATGGTCAAACATGACCAAGGTTCTCCAAACCTTGGTCAAGGGCCAACAAGGGGGGCCTTAGATTGTCTTATTTCTCTCATAATTCCAGAATGATCAGAAAGTGATTAGAGAACCTTATAGGACACAACCAGGTTTTGTACCTATCCACCAAATCACACATCTCTTTGTGCCAAAGAAACATGTCCAATTGTTTGGATACAACCACATTTCCAACTCATTTGTTCACCCAAGTGAGTTTCATCTCCACCGAAGCAATGTCTACTAAGCCATATTGCTCCAATGAAGTTGCAAAAAAAGAGTTTATAGGATCATCACAAGCATAAACTCCCCAAATTTAATCACTATTAATTGTAAAATTAAGGTCCTTTCTAATAATCACATTGGGTGCCATTAAGAGAGGGGATATGAGGATCTTATCCCAGAAGGCCGCCCTACTCTCATACGACCCACAAATATTTAAAATACAAAATATCAAATTGGAACTTCTAAATTCCACCTCAGAGTATAGTCATGAATGGATGGAAAAGGAGTTGATAAGTCAAATGATATCTCCAACCCATTAGGACTCCTCTAGAGCTGCCAAAAGATTCATTAGCCAAAAAATTCCAACCTTTGATCAAAGATGTTAATGCATCATAGAAAGAGGCTCCCCTACCCATGGTTTCTTGAACTAATACTATATTCAGTTCATATTTTCCAATGGAGTGCATTAGAACGCTTTTTTTGGACTAGATCCTAAGGCCTCTTGCATTCAACGATAAGATTTTCATTTTTGAACCTGAGATGGGGCTTTTGACGCTCTAACTACCCCAGTAATTAAGGTTTGTCGACCCTAATGAACCTGAGATGGGGCATGTCTCAATTTTTATTTTATACTAGCCCTCCCCCCCCCCCATGTGAGAAACCTCCTCACAGATCATCATCAATCCCAACTGACATTGAGATGACCAATTTTAGTTTCCAAGGTATAAAATTGTAATGCCCACAACCTTGGAGGCCTGAACCAATAAACTATGAGCCATCCATACTAGACATTGAAGGGATCCCATAAAAAGACCCCATGTTGGAGAAGTTACAGGATCAACATCAACCCCCCCATCCATGACACAGGGAACATGGAGAGAGATGGGTACAAAAGGGGGTTCACACTCCCCATGATGACCAAAAGAAGAAAAAACTTTAAAAGCATCTCCAACAAAATCCATGGATGAAATCTTGTCCACAACAACGTCATCAAGGGGAAGAGGATACGTACCATTACAAACTGTCGATTTCTCCCTATCAAAGGAAAACCTTTGGTCTAGATGAGGGGGCGATGGGAGCTCCTCCTTCAAGTCTTCCTGAACATACAAGTGATTCCAACCTTCTCAATGAGAGCAATGGAAGGGTCCTCTCATACTAAATTCTCCTTAGAAGAATTTTTTAAAGGCATCTCTGACACTGGAATATCGGTGAGTTGAGCAATAGGACCCAGAGGGTTGGCCACCTTTACCACTTTAGTCTGAGGAGGGGATAACTTCAAATGTTTTAGAACCCAAGATCTAGATTTGGTCACAAGGATCTCGCAATCTGCCATCAAATGACCAAAATAGTGGCATCTCGCACATCGGAAGGGCACATTGACATAATCGAGCATTTGCGTGAATTTATGGGATCCCCATACGAATTAAATAGATTTTAAGAGACCACGCCTAACATCCACTTCCACTAAAAAAAGAGAAACTATATGTTTATTCTATGAAAAAAAATTGTCGTCAATAGTTAGGGTTTTCCCTAACTTGTTGTCAATTTCTCAAATCCCATCAATTGTTCACCACTCCATAGGTAACCTTGCTAGTTTGAACCACATCGTCATCTTATCCATAATTGAATCCATTGGGTCAAAAAGAGGGAACCAAGGTTTCAAATTTAACAAGGTCGAATCCCTGAACCAGAAACCTTTCAGAATAATATTTGCATCATTTTTATCCTTAAAGACAAAACCAAGCCAACCTCTTACCAGGATATGAAATCCCAAATCATAACCCAAGAAAAGCATCTAGTTTTCTTCGATTCAAACTCCAAGAGATGCCACATACATGCAACATCACATAAATTTTCCAACCAAAGAGTGATTGTCAATATCCATGATGTATACTGATATCCTCACCCACAATGAGGGAAACACCCCTCCCTTTGATTTGAGGGTTTTTTTTATGGTTTTTACCCTTCGCCTTCGACTTGGGTACTCCTGCATCACATTCCAATTCATGCAAGCATAAACCCTTGCCAATGAATTTTGAAGGAACACCCAAGGTTTTCCCTGAAAGAGTACCAAAGTCAAAGTCGTGGAGAACTTTGTTACCCAAACTATACCAAAGTCAAAGTCGTGGAGAACTTTGTTACCCAAACTACATGAAGAGTCTAGAATGATCATGTTTGTTAATGAAGGAGGTAACTCAACAATGAATTGAGAAATCGCATCTCCATGCAAAGAGCCAGGGTCGATCTATTTTGATAGACACTAAAGAGGGAATTCTTTTCAAAGTCAGGTGATTGTTGAACCGAGGGGATATCGAGGTCGGAGTTACACGGGTTCATATTTGACACCTGGAATAAATACTAAACCTCAATGGATCCACTAACAGATTTAGTCTCTTCCCCTCAGCATCCAGAAAAACCTTTTCATTCAACTCTTGAATAAATGGCTCTGGATGTTGAACACACATTTCATTCTCCGAAATGGAATCCTCCAAGTAGTCAAAAATTCACCCCGCAACCTCCTCCATGATGGAGCTGACGAGGGTCCACGTGGCCAAATACTCATGTACACAACTAACCTAGAAATAAATTATGTCAATACCCTATATAAATCTACAATCAAAACCCTCGCCAAAGACCGCTCGCATTAGACCTCATATCCAATGGAACACATAGTTATTTTTTCTTCCAAATAAATCCATTTGAAGGAATGTAGTCTAATAAGGGCATTGTATTAACCATGAAATCCATCT
>ML788734.1:237898-252102 GCA_009831015.1 Picea engelmannii
GAGGCCTGAACCAATAAACTATGAGCCATCCATACTAGACATTGAAGGGATCCCATAAAAAGACCCCATGTGGGAGAAGTTACAGGATCAACATCAACCCCCCCATCCATGACACAGGGAACATGGAGAGATATGGGTACAAAAGGGGGTTCAGACTCCCCATGATGACCAAAAGAAGAAAAAACTTTAAAAGCATCTCCAACAAAATCCATGGATGAAATCTTGTCCACAACAACGTCATCAAGGGGAAGAGGATACATACCATTACAAACTGTCGATTTCTCCCTATCGAAGGAAAACCTTTGGTCTAGATGAGGGGGCGATGGGAGCTCCTCCTTCTAGTCTTCCTGAACATACAAGTGATTCCAACCTTCTCAATGAGAGCAATGGAAGGGTCCTCTCATACTAAATTCTCCTTAGAAGAATTTTTTAAAGGCATCTGTGACACTGGAATATCGGTGAGTTGAGCAATAGGACCCGAAGGGTTGGCCACCTTTACCACTTTAGTCTGAGGAGGGGATAACTTCAAATGTTTTAGAACCCAAGATCTAGATTTGGTCACAATGATCTCACAATCTGCCATCAAATGACCAAAATAGTGGCATCTCGCACATCGGAAGGTCACATTGACATAATCGAGCATCTGTGTGAATTTATGGGATCCCCATACCAATTAAATAGATTTTAAGAGACCACACCTAACATCCACTTCCACTAAAAAAAGAGAAACTATATGTTTATTCTATGAAAAAAAATTGTCGTCAATAGTTAGGGTTTTCCCTAACTTCTTGTCAATTTCTCAAATCCCATCAATTGTTCACCACTCCATAGGTAACCTTGCTAGATTGAACCATATGGTCATCTTATCCATAATTGAATCCATTGGGTCAAAAAGAGGGAACCAAGGTTTCAAACTTAACAAGGTCAAATCCCTGAACCAGAAACCTTTCAGAATAATATTTGCATCATTTTTATCCTTAAAGACAAAACCAAGCCAACTTCTTACCAGGATATGAAATCCCAAATCATAACCAAGAAGAGCATCTAGTTTTCTTCGATTCAAACTCCAAAAGATGCCACATACATGCAACATCACATAAATTTTCCAACCAAAGAGTGATTGTCAATATCCATGATGTCTTCTATACTGATATCCTCACCCACAATGAGGGAAACACCCCCTCCCTTTGATTTGAGGTTTTTTTTTATGGTTTTTACCCTTCGCCTTCGACTTGGGTACTCCTGCATCACATTCCAATTCATGCAAGCATAAACCCTTGCCAATGAATTTTGAAGGAACACCCAAGGTTTTCCTTGAAAGAGTACCAAAGTCAAAGTCGTGGAGAACTTTGTTACCCAAACTACATGAAGAATCTAGAATTATTATGTTTGTCTGTGAAGGAGGTAACTCAACAATGAATTGAGAAATCGCATCTCTGTGTAAAGAGCCAGGGTCGATCTATTTTGATAGACACTAAAGAGGGAATTCTTTTCAAAGTCGGGTGATTGTTGAACCGAGGGGATATCGAGGCCGAAGTTACACGGGTTCATATTTGACACCTAGAATAAATACTAAACCTCAATGGATCCACTGACAGATTTAGTCTCTTCCCCTCAGCATCCAGAAAAACCTTTTCATTCAACTCTTGAATAAATGGCTTTGGATGTTGAACACACATTTCATTCTCCGAAATGGAATCCTCCAAGTAGTCAAAAATTCACCCCGCAACCTCCTCCATGTTGGAGCTGACGAGGGTCCACGTGGTCAAATACTCATGTACACAACTAACCTAGAAATAAACTATGTCAATACCCTATATCAATCTACAATCAAAACCCTCGCCAAAGACCGCTCGCATTAGACCTCATATCCAATGGAACACATAGTTATTTTTTCTTCCAAATAAATCCATTTGAAGGAATGTAGTCTAATAAGGGCATTGTATTAACCATGAAATCCATCTGGGTGGACTCCATGACTTGAACAAAGTAAGATTCTATAGCATATTGGGATTTCCAATCCTCATAAGTTATGCATCTGAAATTTAATATAAAAGGGAATTAGTAGGGGTTTGTGTAGGATATCAACCATATTGAATTTGTTGGATGTATGAAGTCCATTTTGAATGTATTAGCTACTCAATTTTATATTAGGAATTCAAAAAAATTAAGGGGATGATGATTATTGTGTAAGAAAGTTTTATTAGCAATGATATAATGGCTTTATTGTTGCAATGCTTCGTAAGAGTCTATAACATATTGGGATTTTCAATCCTCATAAGTTGTGCATTTGAAATGTAAGATACAAAAGGCATTAGTAGGGGTTTTCTTAGGAGATCAACCACATTGAACTTGTTGGATGTATGAATCCCAATTTAAATGTATTTGATACTAAATTTTAGAGTAGGAATTCAAAAAATTTAAGAGGGTGATTATTACTATGTAAAATAGTTTTCTTGCCAATAATATAGTGGTTTCATTACATCAATGCTTCGACCAATGCATAGAATTCATGTTGGGTAGGTGTTATATTCTTTGCATATGTGTGTGGGGGGGGTGCATCATATTTGACGATTGTGTATGACAATCCCACCCATTGTCGCTCTTTGTGGGCGTGTGCACCAAGTGATACTCGACGAGAGGTCCAAGGGGGGCTAGGATTGGCCCCCCTTGTTACACAAAGCATTTGGCTTCGGGTGCTAGTCTGAAGCCGACGGGGTTTAGGGAAGTGCCTCAAAATGTTTTTTTTTGTTTTTGTTTTTTCTATTTTATCGTTTTTATCTATTTTTAGTGGTTTTCTAAATTAATCACAGATTAAGATATTAGGGCTTTGGTAGCTACAAAGTACCTAAAATATTGTATATATTGTATTGTGAATGGTGAAACTAATACAATGAATAGTTGATAGGTGCGGCACCAAAGAAGGTTGGTTTTCTCCCAATTAAGGGTTTCCATAGTAAATATCTATGTATTGTGAGCCATAAATTAATTTCTATTTTTCTTAAGAATCTGTATGCATTGCTTTACTTCACGGGTTTAAAACTTACAATTCCTTGTCCATTTCATTTTAGTTTATCTTGTCCTTGGGATAAGGCCTTTGAATGATATTTGTTGGAGGGCCTAGTTGACTTAGTCAACTAGGCCTAGCATTCAACCAAGGTAAATTATCAGTCGACTATGAAAGGAAGTCAACTAGGCCTACCAATCGACCAAGGTAAATTTTCAGTTGACTATGTAACTTGAGTCAGTCGACCGACCAAGGTAGTTGGTAATAGTTGCAACTACCTTCCATTTGAATTAATGTATAAATAGAGGTGATCATGGATATAACAAAGAGAATAGTGGTGCTTGACCTCATATAATACAAAACTAGGTATTGTTGGTTCCACTACTATAGATTATGAGTTCCACTACTACTTTTCTCCTCTATCTCCTTTGATGTATGCATGATTGTATATTATTGAATTATGTTGTGTATGTGTCCTATTGGTAACTCCCTTGTGTAATCCCTTAGATTACAACGTTGGTTCCATTTCTGGTAGTACACGAACTAAGACTGTACGATAATTGCACACCTACATAGATGTTGAGTTTATAGGATATTTGTGAGTGGTGGCAGAGGAAACTAAAAAACTATTTGAAAAAATACACCAAAGGAATCAACTAACTCTCACACAAGTAAGGGTTATGTTTTTCATAGAGTCACAAGAAACAATTCTCAAAGCAATCCCCCCCCAAAAAATAAGTACATTGATCCAACCACATGAATAACGTCACAAAGGATGAACATTTGATGTCCAAACTAGTCAATGGAGAAAGGACAAAATTATATGAGTGGGTAGAGAAAATCATGGATGAACTCTATGAGGCACAAGAAGTTGAAGAACATACAACTATCTACAATGTTAAGCGAAGGTTTTACAACAATCTGCATGATAACTTATTCTATATAGTACCATCCTTGTTGCACAAATTCCTTATTGATAAAGGAGTTGGCCATATTGTTGAGTATAGATCTCCTATGATAACACCAATCAATTTTGACTAGAAAATAAAACAAGAAGAGTGGCAAAAAAACATTGAACATCAACTACAAGAACAATTAAGGAGCATGGGATTATTTTATACATAAATGAATACGATTGACTATGTTTCCCTCATTGACAGAGAGTGTGAATTGTGTTGGTGATGGGCGGTAATTGTTTGTGAGATGCTTGAAATGCAGTAAAGAAACCCTAGTTGATCTACACTAAAGGAGACATTATCAATATGCCAAGAAAAGGAGGATATCGACCACGAGACAAAGAGTATACATGTTGGATGAAGAAGTCAAGAAAAGGACCATAAGGAGAATGCAATTCCATAAACAAATAGTCGAACTACAAAAGATTGAACGGGACAAAAGACAAAAGTGAAGAGAAAAATATCACATGTACAAGGGTTGTCCTCAGAAGGGGGAGAGAGAATGAGGACTCTTTACAACATATAGGAGGCTAATGTAGTAGAAGACATGGGCAAGAGCATGCCAAGAATTTATGAAGCCTTGGAAAACATGTAAGTAGACTACCAATCCCACATGATTGAAGTTGAATGTAAGATTGATAACCATCCCATAACTAGTATTTTAATTGATTATAGAGCTATCCATAACTATATTGATCCTAATATAATTGAAATATTTAAGTTAAATAGATGTAAGCATGAGAAGTCTTGGTTGGTTTAGCTAGCCACCAAAACCAAGAGAAGAATCAATGAGATTTTAGGGATTTCTTAGTGGATATGAATGGAGTTAGCAATCGATCATATTTGAACATCATACCACTTGGTTCATATGAAGTCTTGATTGGTATGGATTGGTTGGATAATCACCATGTTGTCTTAGATTGCTACAACAAGGATTTCACATACCTTAATGAGGAAGGGAACTTGAGAACGGTTTGGGGTATTCCAAGGACACTATCCATCAGAGAAATTGTATCCATGTAATTGAAGAAGAGTTTCAGGAAATGATGTCGTGTCATATTTATGCAACTCACATGGAAGAGGAAACCAAGGATAAAGTGCCAAGTGTTGAAGACCATACAATATTGAAAGAATATGAGGATATATTTTGGGAGATACCAGGGTTGCCACCAAAGAGAGACACATTGATTTCTCCATTGATTTGGTGCTTGGAACTACCCCAGTGTCCAAGAATCCTTATATAATGAGCACACTAGAGTTAAAGGAATTGCATATACAACTTCAAAAACTTATGAAAAATGGGTACATACGCCCAAGTGTGTCACCTTGGGGTGCCCCAATACTCTTTGTGAAGAAGAATAACATATTAATAAGGTGAAAATTGTGAACAAGTATCTTTTTCCAAAGATAGATGATACTTTTGATCGGATGAAAGGTGAAAAAATATTCTCCAAGATTGACTTGAGGTCAGGCTACCATCAGGTGAGACTTAAAGAATAAGATATCAATAATACAACATTCAGAGCAAAGTATGGCCATTATGAGTTTGTAGTGGTTCCATTTGGGTTATCTAATTCACTAGTTGGCTTCATGTGCCTGATGAATGGAGTGTTCAGAGAGTATCTGAACATGTTTGTGATTTTTTTCTTGGATGATATTCTCATCTACTGAAAGTTAGAAGAAGAGTATGAACAACACTTGAATATGGTGCTACATGTGTTAAGGGAGCATCAACTATATGAAAAGATGAGAAAATGCTCATTTTACCAGAAGAAAATCCACTAATTGTGCCATATTATCTCAAAAGAAGGCATAACAGTAGACCCCAAAAAACATTAAGGGAATCAAAGAATTGACAACACCAAGAATTGTTATAGAGGTCAAGTCATTCATGGGACTTATAGGTTATAATAGAATAATTATTGAAGGATTTTCAAAGATTTCGCACCCAATCACTTCTTTGCAAAAGAAGGGTGTGAAGTTCGAGTGGACCTATGAATGTGAATAAATCTTTCAACATTTTAAGGACATATTGATAAGTTCACCAATATTGAACATTTCTTATCTAGATAAGGATTTCAATTTGTGCATTGATTCTTGCAAGGAAGGGATTGGTATATTCCTTACACAAAATGGGCATGTGGTCTGTTATGATTAAAGGATGTTAAAGGAGAATGAGAAGAACTATGCCACATGCAACTTAGAGTTGGCGGCCATGGTTCATGCCTTAAATATGTGGAGACATTATCTCATGGGAAAAATGTTTGAGCTAAGGACAAACCATAATGGTCTGAAATATTTGTTTGAACAACCAAATTTAAATGTCAGGCAAGTTAGATGGAAAGAGAACATGAAATCCTAATATTAATAACCTTTTTAGTAAAAAATAAGGACTTGTGAGAGATTGTGCTTAATATTGGCTGACAAATAAATACAATGTATTGCCAAAAAAAAATTAAACTTGTAACAATGTCACTAACTAAAGTGGCTTCTTATAAATGTGAATTCATGGTTAGGTTCAAACTACTATATTTATCGTAATCAACCATTACATGATCGACAAATGACAAATCATGGCCAAGTTCAAACTACCATCTTTGGATTAATTAACCATTACATGACCAACAAATGACAAAGCATGGTCAAGGTCAAACTACCATATTTTGCTTAATTAACCATTACATGCATGTTGGTCTTGCATAGATTAGGTAAAACCTAGACAAGGCCATTTATCACCACAAAGAATTGGATTTGTGCATAACTATGACAATATCTGTTTCTAGCGAGTCACTTCCTGTTTGGACTAACTTACCTTATGATTGATTTTGTCTCCTACGGTTGTCTATGCACAATTACTTACTCTACTTGTAACTACTTATGTGAAGTTTAATCCTCTCCCATTATGATACCATGAAGAAAAATTTCAAATAAAAAATGCCTTAAAAATATATTGGTTGTTAGGGAGTATTTACTAAAATGGATATCTCAACAATATTGTGTAACGCTAATCATTTTCACCCATAATTTGGTATAACTCAATCCATGATGAAAACTTGGAAGAAATAATAACAACACACATAAACCTATGAAAAACTAAATTGGAAACAAGTCAATACACCATTAAAGGGCAATAAAGTTGAGGAGATATTGCAATCCATTACACATAAGTAGAGGAAGTGCCTTTGGGTAGGATCAATATCTTGAAAGATGAACACTAATGAAAAAATACATATATAAATATAATTTTCGACAACACAGGTATTCCAACAGAGGACGAACACCTTTAGTAACCACTCATGCAACTATATCAAAGATAAACACATCGATGTTTTGGCGTGGTAAAAACCCTACAAGGAAACATCCACAACCATAACCAACATGGCCACTTGAAGAAATTTATTAATGAAAATAAAAAAATTACAGAGATATTTACAAGAGAGTTTCTCACAATCGATCATCGACAAATGACCATCCGTACTCTTTAAATAAATACCATGGAACAATCGAGTGTTAAGCCACAGATCAATGTAGTCGTTAAGATCGAGGAGAATATGATATGTCGGATCACTCTATGTCGGGAACATATTGTGACCATTGGATTACCTAACTACAAATGCATACTAAAGAAACACACTTTTACCTAACAACACATTAAACCAAGTTGATCTTAACTAACTTCTAAGTGTCTAAATATCTTAACATCCCCCCTTAAGAACAATGTGGGATAGGATTGAAGGATTTATAAAAGTGACACAATAGGAGAAGGAAGGATGAATTAAATTCTATCCCCCCTTAATGACAACTTCTTGAACTCCTAACATAGATTGAAGTTTAGAAAACTTCACTTCTATAAGAGAATTTGTGAAAATGTATGCAACTTGATCCTCTATAGGGAAAAAAAGCACTTCAATAACTTGATCATAAATGAGCTTTCTGATGAAGTGCATGTGTAGCTAAATGTGTTTGTTGTGTTGATGTTGAACTAGATCTTTGGCGAGATTGATGGCATTTTGATTGTCGCACTAGAGGGTGGTCAGATGATGTTGTTGTAATCCAAACTATGAAAGAATATGTTGAAGCCACAAGGATTCTAGACTTGCATTAATCATTTCTCGGTACTCTACTTATGTTGAAGAAAGAGAAATAACTTGTTGTTTATTACAATCCCAAGTGATAGGTCCTAAACCAAGGCTGGAAACATAACCTGCAGTAGAATTTCAATCATCAAGGTCACTAAACCAATTTAAATCAATGAAACCAATCATTAAAGGAGTCCCCCCCTGAGTTGTAATGTATCTCGAACTGAATTGTACCTCGAACATAGTGAAGTATTTTTTTAGTTGTTTTCAATGGCTTTCATGGGTAGTTTTTATATATCGGGAAACCAGACCAACAACAAAGGAAAGATCGGGATGGATATGAGTCACGTATAAGATGCTACCAACTAATTGACAATACAAGGTGGCATTAACTTCAAGAGAAGTATAGGTGGCAGCAAGTTTGACCCCAAATTGGAAGGAAGAAGGCGCTGCTTTAAAATCATCAATGTGAAAGTGGCAAAGAAGGTCACAAACATACTTAGACTAAGAAATAAATACTCCTTTCTTGGTTTGCAATACTTGGAGGCCAAATAAATAGTGCAAATAGTCTAAGTCAATTATTTCAAATTTCTTCTTAAGGCTAGTTTTCACCTAGTTTAAAAGTTTAGGGTCACTACCAGTGAGGATAGGATTATCAACATAAAGAACAAGGATTATGAGATGGATTCCTACTTTCTTGGTATAGACATTAGGATTAGAATGGCATCTAGAAAATCCGGTGTCAAGAAGAAAGTTGTCCATTTTGGCATACCAAGCTCGAGGAGCTTGCTTAAGACCATAGAGAGTTTTCTTAAGTCAGAAAACAAGGTTGGAATTAGTCTGGACATAGCTAGGAGGTTGTTCCATGTATATGTTTTCTTACAAATCCCCATGAAAGAAAGCATATTTGATATCCATCTAATGGACCTTCCATTTATGTAAGCCTTCAAGGGCTAAAACAAAGAAAATAGAATTCATTTTGGCTACAAGGGAAAAGGTTTGATTATAGTCAATGGCTTGAACTTGGAAGAATCCTTTGGAAACTAACTAAGCCTTGTGTCTTTCAACATTTCCATCTTATGAAAAGAGGTACAAGATCCCGAGTATCATCTGTCATTAAAGAACGATATTCTTCATTCATTGTTGTATCCCAATCTGAATGACCTAAATATTTTGAAAATGTTTATGGATCGTTTGTCTCTGAAACTTGAGCCAAAATAGAAGAGGCTCATTGGAACTATGAACATGTCCAATGTTGATCTAAAGGATCACCAATTGTTTCTTGAGTTGAACGGACCCATTTGGAAAGTGGTGCTATTGGTGTAGGTTCATGTTAAATGGACTCATCTGGAGGAAGGTGAAAAGGCGGAGGTGTATTTTCATATTCATTGTCATCATCTAAAGAAGAAGAAACCATAATAAGAACATAATATGGCACAAATGTTGAAGATGGCTCAAAGGTCGAAGAAGGCACAAACATCGAATTAAGCTTGTAGGCCAAGATATTTTCATCAAATTTAACATTTCTTCAAATAATAATTTCATTGAAATGAGGTTGAAGAAGTTTGTAACCTTTGACATCTTCATAATATCCAACAAAAATGCACTTCTCACTTTTACACTGTAAACGATTTCATTTTCTCATCAAGAATGTGAACCCATGCTGCAATACCAAATACACATAAGTGGCTTACATCTGACTTAATTTTATTCCATGCTTTTCCCAATGTTATATTTTTAAAATCTTTTGTGAGAGTGCGATTTACTATGTAATTTGCATAGTTAATGGCTTTTTCCAATAATTAAGACTTAATCTCTTAGGTTGAATCATACAATTAGCCATTTCTTTGTGTGTGTTTTTTCTTTCAACAACATCATTTTGTTGTGGTGTATATGGAATAGTGTGTTGCATTTGGATGCCATATGCAATGCAATAACTTATAAATTTATTGTTCACATATTCGCCTTCATTATATGTTCTTAACCTTTGAAGTTGATGTTCATATTTCTTTTATACAAGGGCCTTGTAAGCCAAATACTTGTCAAAAGCATTTCTCTTAAGTTTCAAGAAGTAAGCTCAAGTGCGTCTAGAAAAGTTATCAATGAACTTAAGAAATACTTGCACCCAAAAAAAGAAGGATAAGAAAGTGGACTACACAAGTCACTGTGAACAAGCTACAAAGGGGTCAAGGTGTACTAAGAGGCACGCTTGTCAAAATTGTCTCGATAATGTTTGTCGAAAACATAACCGACACAAACACCATCTCTGCAAGAAACAAGATGAAGACCAGTCACCATATGTTGATTAAATAGTTGTTGCAATGAGCGATAATTTATATGACCAAACCACTCATGCCAAAGTTTGTTCAAGTCATCACTATGAGAAACAAAAACTGATGACCCAAAGTTGTCAAATTTGACAACATGGTAATATCATAAACAATTGCAATTGCGAGAACATGCTTAGGATCTTTTAAATCCTTAATTACAACTTGGTGAGGTGAAAAATTTACAGTTTTACCTTCATCCGAATTTGTAATTTGATATACTGATAGAGTATTGCATAAAATACTTGGAACACATAATACATCATTGAAACGACCATTATCTTCCTAAACTGATCCAGACCCTACAAAACTAAGATATATATCATTACTAACAAATATTCTCTTGGTGTTACATTAATTAAGAGTAGAAAATATCGCTTTATCCGTAGTCATATGATAAGATGCTCTAGAATCAATAAGCCACTCATGAGAAGAAGAAGTAGAAGTTGCATTGAAGGAGAAACTAGAAACAAAAAGTGAATGTCCATAGGAAGAAGAGTTAGAAGAAGAAAAATCAATATTGATGTTGTGCTTCTTCATAGTTTCTTCCAAAGATTCCACCTTCTTAAAACATTTCGACTCCACATGACCATCTTTCCCACAAAAGTTGTAATGTCTGTCAGTATTCTTATTTTTAGTTTTTGCTCCTTTGTCACCATTAGGAGCCGAAGTTGGTTGAGAGAGTTTGGGACCCTTGTTTTGCTTGTTGTTGTGTCAAGGATGTTACTTCTTGGGATTCTTGGATTTATCTTTCTGTTGGACCATTAAGGCTTTATTGGAAGTACTTGTACTA
Source organism: Picea engelmannii (assembly GCA_009831015.1). Lineage (NCBI taxonomy): Eukaryota > Viridiplantae > Streptophyta > Pinopsida > Pinales > Pinaceae > Picea > Picea engelmannii. Next base: position 249,061 of record ML788734.1, read on the forward strand.
TTGAGCACTCCAAGTTGCACAAGTTTATCTTGCTCTTGAATTAGAGAATCACAAAAGGACTCAATAGAGTGTTATTTATAAGCACTCCCTAGAGATTCTCTAGTGGCATAAAAGGTAGATACAAAAACAAAATATACTCTACCTAGCTTAGCAAGAATTTCATATACGTATCAATCTTTCTTCGAATCTAGTTCGCATTCTATAAACAAAAGTCTAAGTGTTTTGAATGTAGACAAGTAATCTTCAATGCAAGGGAAATCATTTGGACTTAAAGTCATTAACCAATTTTCCAACTGGTGGGATTGAATAATATTGTGCTTACCAAACACATATGCAAGCTTTTCCCAAGCTTTGTTGGGGGCATCAAGTCCTTGAAGGTGAAACCTTAAATCAAAAGAGATGGACATTCTGAATAATCCATATGTTTCATCATTCCTATTAACCCATTTGGCATACTTATCATCATCAATAAATTCTTGTTCTTTTCCCAAGGTAATCTTATACAATCCTTTACTTCTTAATACGTCCTCCATATGGAATTTCCATGAGAAGTAGTTGGTACTGGTAAGAAAAAGATCACTAGGAAAAACCATATTAAATATGAAGAGAATATAGATTTAAAATTTGAAACTGGTTGTCTAATGGAGTGCTCTCTAAAAAATATGTTTAAAAAAAATGACACTGAAAATTGACTTTAGATGTGAAAGTTATGTATCTTTAAAAAAAGACATAAATGATAACCAAAAAGCTACGTGGCAAGTAGAAGTTGGTCCACGTAGAGATACCCCTCCTTGTAATAACCTCACTTTTACAAATAAATTACTTATGAAGTGACCCACTTTTATAGAATAAGCGGGGATCACTTTTACAATGAAGTTACTTTATAAATCAAAGTTGCATGCAAAATAAAAAACTTACAATAAAATATTAAAGCTACTTATAGTACTTCAGTTTTATAATTTAAGTGAAATACATTTTACAATAAAGACTTTAAATAAAATATTAAAGACTTATAGTGATTCAATTTTATAATTTAAATGAAATACACTTTACGAAGGATGCATGAACTTTTAAAAAAAAAAGTAACTAAAAAAATACTTGAAGTCAAAACCTCTTACTTAATAAGACAACTTTTAACCAAATGAGCTAAAACACATTATATTGTTAAGAAAGAGGATTGAGGTTGTTGTTGTTGGCGGACTTGGAGAGCATGCTCATAAAAATCTGTTTTCACACAAGAAAAAAATTCACTTATTGACGGAAACAAAAGTTAGATCTCGATTAGTTTACTCGAAAAATGCAAGTTTCCCTCGGTTTTTTATTTACCAAGATCGCACAAAATGCACGAAAAATAGCATACTTAGATAGGAAAACCCTTTCCGCTCTGTTTCTGATTTGTTGAGATCACATAGAGCATAGGGCAATGAGCATACGCAAATAAAAAAAGTAGCAACCCAAAATAAAAATAAAAAAACAAAAAACAAAAATATTTTCTCTGCAAAAATTTAAAAATGGTGAATTCGAGCTTTATACCTCCAGATCTGACTAAATGGTTGTATCTTGGGAAAACATAAACCTTTTTCGAGTGAAACGAAAGATATTCATAACTGAAACAAGCACTCCAAACACAATAGAATAGTCTTCTCAGCGTAAAAATGTACAGAAATGGTAGAATCCAAAGATGTGACAACACAATTTCACGATCTCGATCTACAATGGAAGTGGGTCTTCAAATGTGCTTTGATACTATGTTCTACAACACAAGAATTCTAACAAAGGACGAACACCTTCAGTAACCACCCACACAACTAGATCAAAGATCAACACATCGATGTTTTGACAGGGTAAAACCCTACGAAGAAACATCCACGACTCTAGCCAACGTGGTCACTCAAAGAAATTTATTAATGCAAAGAAAAAGATTACAGAGAGATTCACAAGAGAGTTTCTCACAATCGATCATTGACAAATTACCTTTCATGCTCTTTAAATAAAGATCATGGACAAATCAAGTGTTAAGCCATGAATCAACGTAGTCGTTAAGATATAGGAGAATATGATTTGTCGGATCACTATGTCGGTGACATAATGTGACCATTGGATTACCTAACTACAAATGCATACTAACAAAATACATCAAAAAATGACGTCGTCTCACTGTTATACGAAATGGTTTTTTTCGTTGGAATCGAACAACATAAATCTGCACGAAAACACTATTTTTTGTTGTTTAAAATCCATTTCTAAATGCAAATTTGGATTCATCATGCTAAAAAAAACTTGGGGCACTCGGATTATACAGAAATAATCACTCAAATCTTCGGATCTAACAATTTCTTATGGGATTTCGGGCAAATGTTCCCAGAAAAAATCGTCGGAGAAGAGTCATTTTGTAAAATGTAAAACACATGTTTACCTAACATCACATTAAACTAAATTGATCTTAACTAACTCCTAAGTGTCTAAATATCTTAACATATAAAATATTAAAATATATACTTGATTTATGAGACTTTTTTTCTCTTTTTCTAATTTTATATTGAGACTCTAAATTAAAACAATATTAATATAATTGTATTGATTTGAAATATAATTATAATTTAGATAAATATAATATGTTTATAAAGAAAATAAATTAAATTGAAAAAATATTAACAATAAATAAAAACAACCATAATAAAAGAAAATTATTTATAATTTTTAAGGATGAACCTAGAAATATATATATCATGTATTATATGATATTAATAGGCATACTATCATTTAATAAAATTTTAAAAATACTTTACTTGTAATTAAATTATAAATTTTTAAAAACACTTTCCTTGTAATATATGAATGAAATATATGAACGAGGGAGAAAATGAAATGAGGAACTATTTGTTATTAAATGAAACAATAAACATTGTTTCAGTGTTTAACTTCATATCATAGGCATACTCGTTTCTTTTAGTATTTAAGGACATTATCTAAAGAAGTCTTGAACCATATTGTATTTTTGTATTGGTACTAAAGAGTTATACAATGTTTCTTATAAGAACA
>ML788734.1:263659-293714 GCA_009831015.1 Picea engelmannii
AATCTACAATCAAAACCCTCGCCAAAGACCGCTCGCATTAGACCTCATATCCAATGGAACACATAGTTATTTTTTCTTCCAAATAAATCCATTTGAAGGAATGTAGTCTAATAAGGGCATTGTATTAACCATGAAATCCATCTGGGTGGACTCCATGACTTGAACAAAGTAAGATTCTATAGCATATTGGGATTTCCAATCCTCATAAGTTATGCATCTGAAATTTAATATAAAAGGGAATTAGTAGGGGTTTGTGTAGGATATCAACCATATTGAATTTGTTGGATGTATGAAGTCCATTTTGAATGTATTAGCTACTCAATTTTATATTAGGAATTCAAAAAAATTAAGGGGATGATGATTATTGTGTAAGAAAGTTTTATTAGCAATGATATAATGGCTTTATTGTTGCAATGCTTCGTAAGAGTCTATAACATATTGGGATTTTCAATCCTCATAAGTTGTGCATTTGAAATGTAAGATACAAAAGGCATTAGTAGGGGTTTTCTTAGGAGATCAACCACATTGAACTTGTTGGATGTATGAATCCCAATTTAAATGTATTTGATACTAAATTTTAGAGTAGGAATTCAAAAAATTTAAGAGGGTGATTATTACTATGTAAAATAGTTTTCTTGCCAATAATATAGTGGTTTCATTACATCAATGCTTCGACCAATGCATAGAATTCATGTTGGGTAGGTGTTATATTCTTTGCATATGTGTGTGGGGGGGGTGCATCATATTTGACGATTGTGTATGACAATCCCACCCATTGTCGCTCTTTGTGGGCGTGTGCACCAAGTGATACTCGACGAGAGGTCCAAGGGGGGCTAGGATTGGCCCCCCTTGTTACACAAAGCATTTGGCTTCGGGTGCTAGTCTGAAGCCGACGGGGTTTAGGGAAGTGCCTCAAAATGTTTTTTTTTGTTTTTGTTTTTTCTATTTTATCGTTTTTATCTATTTTTAGTGGTTTTCTAAATTAATCACAGATTAAGATATTAGGGCTTTGGTAGCTACAAAGTACCTAAAATATTGTATATATTGTATTGTGAATGGTGAAACTAATACAATGAATAGTTGATAGGTGCGGCACCAAAGAAGGTTGGTTTTCTCCCAATTAAGGGTTTCCATAGTAAATATCTATGTATTGTGAGCCATAAATTAATTTCTATTTTTCTTAAGAATCTGTATGCATTGCTTTACTTCACGGGTTTAAAACTTACAATTCCTTGTCCATTTCATTTTAGTTTATCTTGTCCTTGGGATAAGGCCTTTGAATGATATTTGTTGGAGGGCCTAGTTGACTTAGTCAACTAGGCCTAGCATTCAACCAAGGTAAATTATCAGTCGACTATGAAAGGAAGTCAACTAGGCCTACCAATCGACCAAGGTAAATTTTCAGTTGACTATGTAACTTGAGTCAGTCGACCGACCAAGGTAGTTGGTAATAGTTGCAACTACCTTCCATTTGAATTAATGTATAAATAGAGGTGATCATGGATATAACAAAGAGAATAGTGGTGCTTGACCTCATATAATACAAAACTAGGTATTGTTGGTTCCACTACTATAGATTATGAGTTCCACTACTACTTTTCTCCTCTATCTCCTTTGATGTATGCATGATTGTATATTATTGAATTATGTTGTGTATGTGTCCTATTGGTAACTCCCTTGTGTAATCCCTTAGATTACAACGTTGGTTCCATTTCTGGTAGTACACGAACTAAGACTGTACGATAATTGCACACCTACATAGATGTTGAGTTTATAGGATATTTGTGAGTGGTGGCAGAGGAAACTAAAAAACTATTTGAAAAAATACACCAAAGGAATCAACTAACTCTCACACAAGTAAGGGTTATGTTTTTCATAGAGTCACAAGAAACAATTCTCAAAGCAATCCCCCCCCAAAAAATAAGTACATTGATCCAACCACATGAATAACGTCACAAAGGATGAACATTTGATGTCCAAACTAGTCAATGGAGAAAGGACAAAATTATATGAGTGGGTAGAGAAAATCATGGATGAACTCTATGAGGCACAAGAAGTTGAAGAACATACAACTATCTACAATGTTAAGCGAAGGTTTTACAACAATCTGCATGATAACTTATTCTATATAGTACCATCCTTGTTGCACAAATTCCTTATTGATAAAGGAGTTGGCCATATTGTTGAGTATAGATCTCCTATGATAACACCAATCAATTTTGACTAGAAAATAAAACAAGAAGAGTGGCAAAAAAACATTGAACATCAACTACAAGAACAATTAAGGAGCATGGGATTATTTTATACATAAATGAATACGATTGACTATGTTTCCCTCATTGACAGAGAGTGTGAATTGTGTTGGTGATGGGCGGTAATTGTTTGTGAGATGCTTGAAATGCAGTAAAGAAACCCTAGTTGATCTACACTAAAGGAGACATTATCAATATGCCAAGAAAAGGAGGATATCGACCACGAGACAAAGAGTATACATGTTGGATGAAGAAGTCAAGAAAAGGACCATAAGGAGAATGCAATTCCATAAACAAATAGTCGAACTACAAAAGATTGAACGGGACAAAAGACAAAAGTGAAGAGAAAAATATCACATGTACAAGGGTTGTCCTCAGAAGGGGGAGAGAGAATGAGGACTCTTTACAACATATAGGAGGCTAATGTAGTAGAAGACATGGGCAAGAGCATGCCAAGAATTTATGAAGCCTTGGAAAACATGTAAGTAGACTACCAATCCCACATGATTGAAGTTGAATGTAAGATTGATAACCATCCCATAACTAGTATTTTAATTGATTATAGAGCTATCCATAACTATATTGATCCTAATATAATTGAAATATTTAAGTTAAATAGATGTAAGCATGAGAAGTCTTGGTTGGTTTAGCTAGCCACCAAAACCAAGAGAAGAATCAATGAGATTTTAGGGATTTCTTAGTGGATATGAATGGAGTTAGCAATCGATCATATTTGAACATCATACCACTTGGTTCATATGAAGTCTTGATTGGTATGGATTGGTTGGATAATCACCATGTTGTCTTAGATTGCTACAACAAGGATTTCACATACCTTAATGAGGAAGGGAACTTGAGAACGGTTTGGGGTATTCCAAGGACACTATCCATCAGAGAAATTGTATCCATGTAATTGAAGAAGAGTTTCAGGAAATGATGTCGTGTCATATTTATGCAACTCACATGGAAGAGGAAACCAAGGATAAAGTGCCAAGTGTTGAAGACCATACAATATTGAAAGAATATGAGGATATATTTTGGGAGATACCAGGGTTGCCACCAAAGAGAGACACATTGATTTCTCCATTGATTTGGTGCTTGGAACTACCCCAGTGTCCAAGAATCCTTATATAATGAGCACACTAGAGTTAAAGGAATTGCATATACAACTTCAAAAACTTATGAAAAATGGGTACATACGCCCAAGTGTGTCACCTTGGGGTGCCCCAATACTCTTTGTGAAGAAGAATAACATATTAATAAGGTGAAAATTGTGAACAAGTATCTTTTTCCAAAGATAGATGATACTTTTGATCGGATGAAAGGTGAAAAAATATTCTCCAAGATTGACTTGAGGTCAGGCTACCATCAGGTGAGACTTAAAGAATAAGATATCAATAATACAACATTCAGAGCAAAGTATGGCCATTATGAGTTTGTAGTGGTTCCATTTGGGTTATCTAATTCACTAGTTGGCTTCATGTGCCTGATGAATGGAGTGTTCAGAGAGTATCTGAACATGTTTGTGATTTTTTTCTTGGATGATATTCTCATCTACTGAAAGTTAGAAGAAGAGTATGAACAACACTTGAATATGGTGCTACATGTGTTAAGGGAGCATCAACTATATGAAAAGATGAGAAAATGCTCATTTTACCAGAAGAAAATCCACTAATTGTGCCATATTATCTCAAAAGAAGGCATAACAGTAGACCCCAAAAAACATTAAGGGAATCAAAGAATTGACAACACCAAGAATTGTTATAGAGGTCAAGTCATTCATGGGACTTATAGGTTATAATAGAATAATTATTGAAGGATTTTCAAAGATTTCGCACCCAATCACTTCTTTGCAAAAGAAGGGTGTGAAGTTCGAGTGGACCTATGAATGTGAATAAATCTTTCAACATTTTAAGGACATATTGATAAGTTCACCAATATTGAACATTTCTTATCTAGATAAGGATTTCAATTTGTGCATTGATTCTTGCAAGGAAGGGATTGGTATATTCCTTACACAAAATGGGCATGTGGTCTGTTATGATTAAAGGATGTTAAAGGAGAATGAGAAGAACTATGCCACATGCAACTTAGAGTTGGCGGCCATGGTTCATGCCTTAAATATGTGGAGACATTATCTCATGGGAAAAATGTTTGAGCTAAGGACAAACCATAATGGTCTGAAATATTTGTTTGAACAACCAAATTTAAATGTCAGGCAAGTTAGATGGAAAGAGAACATGAAATCCTAATATTAATAACCTTTTTAGTAAAAAATAAGGACTTGTGAGAGATTGTGCTTAATATTGGCTGACAAATAAATACAATGTATTGCCAAAAAAAAATTAAACTTGTAACAATGTCACTAACTAAAGTGGCTTCTTATAAATGTGAATTCATGGTTAGGTTCAAACTACTATATTTATCGTAATCAACCATTACATGATCGACAAATGACAAATCATGGCCAAGTTCAAACTACCATCTTTGGATTAATTAACCATTACATGACCAACAAATGACAAAGCATGGTCAAGGTCAAACTACCATATTTTGCTTAATTAACCATTACATGCATGTTGGTCTTGCATAGATTAGGTAAAACCTAGACAAGGCCATTTATCACCACAAAGAATTGGATTTGTGCATAACTATGACAATATCTGTTTCTAGCGAGTCACTTCCTGTTTGGACTAACTTACCTTATGATTGATTTTGTCTCCTACGGTTGTCTATGCACAATTACTTACTCTACTTGTAACTACTTATGTGAAGTTTAATCCTCTCCCATTATGATACCATGAAGAAAAATTTCAAATAAAAAATGCCTTAAAAATATATTGGTTGTTAGGGAGTATTTACTAAAATGGATATCTCAACAATATTGTGTAACGCTAATCATTTTCACCCATAATTTGGTATAACTCAATCCATGATGAAAACTTGGAAGAAATAATAACAACACACATAAACCTATGAAAAACTAAATTGGAAACAAGTCAATACACCATTAAAGGGCAATAAAGTTGAGGAGATATTGCAATCCATTACACATAAGTAGAGGAAGTGCCTTTGGGTAGGATCAATATCTTGAAAGATGAACACTAATGAAAAAATACATATATAAATATAATTTTCGACAACACAGGTATTCCAACAGAGGACGAACACCTTTAGTAACCACTCATGCAACTATATCAAAGATAAACACATCGATGTTTTGGCGTGGTAAAAACCCTACAAGGAAACATCCACAACCATAACCAACATGGCCACTTGAAGAAATTTATTAATGAAAATAAAAAAATTACAGAGATATTTACAAGAGAGTTTCTCACAATCGATCATCGACAAATGACCATCCGTACTCTTTAAATAAATACCATGGAACAATCGAGTGTTAAGCCACAGATCAATGTAGTCGTTAAGATCGAGGAGAATATGATATGTCGGATCACTCTATGTCGGGAACATATTGTGACCATTGGATTACCTAACTACAAATGCATACTAAAGAAACACACTTTTACCTAACAACACATTAAACCAAGTTGATCTTAACTAACTTCTAAGTGTCTAAATATCTTAACATCCCCCCTTAAGAACAATGTGGGATAGGATTGAAGGATTTATAAAAGTGACACAATAGGAGAAGGAAGGATGAATTAAATTCTATCCCCCCTTAATGACAACTTCTTGAACTCCTAACATAGATTGAAGTTTAGAAAACTTCACTTCTATAAGAGAATTTGTGAAAATGTATGCAACTTGATCCTCTATAGGGAAAAAAAGCACTTCAATAACTTGATCATAAATGAGCTTTCTGATGAAGTGCATGTGTAGCTAAATGTGTTTGTTGTGTTGATGTTGAACTAGATCTTTGGCGAGATTGATGGCATTTTGATTGTCGCACTAGAGGGTGGTCAGATGATGTTGTTGTAATCCAAACTATGAAAGAATATGTTGAAGCCACAAGGATTCTAGACTTGCATTAATCATTTCTCGGTACTCTACTTATGTTGAAGAAAGAGAAATAACTTGTTGTTTATTACAATCCCAAGTGATAGGTCCTAAACCAAGGCTGGAAACATAACCTGCAGTAGAATTTCAATCATCAAGGTCACTAAACCAATTTAAATCAATGAAACCAATCATTAAAGGAGTCCCCCCCTGAGTTGTAATGTATCTCGAACTGAATTGTACCTCGAACATAGTGAAGTATTTTTTTAGTTGTTTTCAATGGCTTTCATGGGTAGTTTTTATATATCGGGAAACCAGACCAACAACAAAGGAAAGATCGGGATGGATATGAGTCACGTATAAGATGCTACCAACTAATTGACAATACAAGGTGGCATTAACTTCAAGAGAAGTATAGGTGGCAGCAAGTTTGACCCCAAATTGGAAGGAAGAAGGCGCTGCTTTAAAATCATCAATGTGAAAGTGGCAAAGAAGGTCACAAACATACTTAGACTAAGAAATAAATACTCCTTTCTTGGTTTGCAATACTTGGAGGCCAAATAAATAGTGCAAATAGTCTAAGTCAATTATTTCAAATTTCTTCTTAAGGCTAGTTTTCACCTAGTTTAAAAGTTTAGGGTCACTACCAGTGAGGATAGGATTATCAACATAAAGAACAAGGATTATGAGATGGATTCCTACTTTCTTGGTATAGACATTAGGATTAGAATGGCATCTAGAAAATCCGGTGTCAAGAAGAAAGTTGTCCATTTTGGCATACCAAGCTCGAGGAGCTTGCTTAAGACCATAGAGAGTTTTCTTAAGTCAGAAAACAAGGTTGGAATTAGTCTGGACATAGCTAGGAGGTTGTTCCATGTATATGTTTTCTTACAAATCCCCATGAAAGAAAGCATATTTGATATCCATCTAATGGACCTTCCATTTATGTAAGCCTTCAAGGGCTAAAACAAAGAAAATAGAATTCATTTTGGCTACAAGGGAAAAGGTTTGATTATAGTCAATGGCTTGAACTTGGAAGAATCCTTTGGAAACTAACTAAGCCTTGTGTCTTTCAACATTTCCATCTTATGAAAAGAGGTACAAGATCCCGAGTATCATCTGTCATTAAAGAACGATATTCTTCATTCATTGTTGTATCCCAATCTGAATGACCTAAATATTTTGAAAATGTTTATGGATCGTTTGTCTCTGAAACTTGAGCCAAAATAGAAGAGGCTCATTGGAACTATGAACATGTCCAATGTTGATCTAAAGGATCACCAATTGTTTCTTGAGTTGAACGGACCCATTTGGAAAGTGGTGCTATTGGTGTAGGTTCATGTTAAATGGACTCATCTGGAGGAAGGTGAAAAGGCGGAGGTGTATTTTCATATTCATTGTCATCATCTAAAGAAGAAGAAACCATAATAAGAACATAATATGGCACAAATGTTGAAGATGGCTCAAAGGTCGAAGAAGGCACAAACATCGAATTAAGCTTGTAGGCCAAGATATTTTCATCAAATTTAACATTTCTTCAAATAATAATTTCATTGAAATGAGGTTGAAGAAGTTTGTAACCTTTGACATCTTCATAATATCCAACAAAAATGCACTTCTCACTTTTACACTGTAAACGATTTCATTTTCTCATCAAGAATGTGAACCCATGCTGCAATACCAAATACACATAAGTGGCTTACATCTGACTTAATTTTATTCCATGCTTTTCCCAATGTTATATTTTTAAAATCTTTTGTGAGAGTGCGATTTACTATGTAATTTGCATAGTTAATGGCTTTTTCCAATAATTAAGACTTAATCTCTTAGGTTGAATCATACAATTAGCCATTTCTTTGTGTGTGTTTTTTCTTTCAACAACATCATTTTGTTGTGGTGTATATGGAATAGTGTGTTGCATTTGGATGCCATATGCAATGCAATAACTTATAAATTTATTGTTCACATATTCGCCTTCATTATATGTTCTTAACCTTTGAAGTTGATGTTCATATTTCTTTTATACAAGGGCCTTGTAAGCCAAATACTTGTCAAAAGCATTTCTCTTAAGTTTCAAGAAGTAAGCTCAAGTGCGTCTAGAAAAGTTATCAATGAACTTAAGAAATACTTGCACCCAAAAAAAGAAGGATAAGAAAGTGGACTACACAAGTCACTGTGAACAAGCTACAAAGGGGTCAAGGTGTACTAAGAGGCACGCTTGTCAAAATTGTCTCGATAATGTTTGTCGAAAACATAACCGACACAAACACCATCTCTGCAAGAAACAAGATGAAGACCAGTCACCATATGTTGATTAAATAGTTGTTGCAATGAGCGATAATTTATATGACCAAACCACTCATGCCAAAGTTTGTTCAAGTCATCACTATGAGAAACAAAAACTGATGACCCAAAGTTGTCAAATTTGACAACATGGTAATATCATAAACAATTGCAATTGCGAGAACATGCTTAGGATCTTTTAAATCCTTAATTACAACTTGGTGAGGTGAAAAATTTACAGTTTTACCTTCATCCGAATTTGTAATTTGATATACTGATAGAGTATTGCATAAAATACTTGGAACACATAATACATCATTGAAACGACCATTATCTTCCTAAACTGATCCAGACCCTACAAAACTAAGATATATATCATTACTAACAAATATTCTCTTGGTGTTACATTAATTAAGAGTAGAAAATATCGCTTTATCCGTAGTCATATGATAAGATGCTCTAGAATCAATAAGCCACTCATGAGAAGAAGAAGTAGAAGTTGCATTGAAGGAGAAACTAGAAACAAAAAGTGAATGTCCATAGGAAGAAGAGTTAGAAGAAGAAAAATCAATATTGATGTTGTGCTTCTTCATAGTTTCTTCCAAAGATTCCACCTTCTTAAAACATTTCGACTCCACATGACCATCTTTCCCACAAAAGTTGTAATGTCTGTCAGTATTCTTATTTTTAGTTTTTGCTCCTTTGTCACCATTAGGAGCCGAAGTTGGTTGAGAGAGTTTGGGACCCTTGTTTTGCTTGTTGTTGTGTCAAGGATGTTACTTCTTGGGATTCTTGGATTTATCTTTCTGTTGGACCATTAAGGCTTTATTGGAAGTACTTGTACTATTGAGCACTCCAAGTTGCACAAGTTTATCTTGCTCTTGAATTAGAGAATCACAAAAGGACTCAATAGAGTGTTATTTATAAGCACTCCCTAGAGATTCTCTAGTGGCATAAAAGGTAGATACAAAAACAAAATATACTCTACCTAGCTTAGCAAGAATTTCATATACGTATCAATCTTTCTTCGAATCTAGTTCGCATTCTATAAACAAAAGTCTAAGTGTTTTGAATGTAGACAAGTAATCTTCAATGCAAGGGAAATCATTTGGACTTAAAGTCATTAACCAATTTTCCAACTGGTGGGATTGAATAATATTGTGCTTACCAAACACATATGCAAGCTTTTCCCAAGCTTTGTTGGGGGCATCAAGTCCTTGAAGGTGAAACCTTAAATCAAAAGAGATGGACATTCTGAATAATCCATATGTTTCATCATTCCTATTAACCCATTTGGCATACTTATCATCATCAATAAATTCTTGTTCTTTTCCCAAGGTAATCTTATACAATCCTTTACTTCTTAATACGTCCTCCATATGGAATTTCCATGAGAAGTAGTTGGTACTGGTAAGAAAAAGATCACTAGGAAAAACCATATTAAATATGAAGAGAATATAGATTTAAAATTTGAAACTGGTTGTCTAATGGAGTGCTCTCTAAAAAATATGTTTAAAAAAAATGACACTGAAAATTGACTTTAGATGTGAAAGTTATGTATCTTTAAAAAAAGACATAAATGATAACCAAAAAGCTACGTGGCAAGTAGAAGTTGGTCCACGTAGAGATACCCCTCCTTGTAATAACCTCACTTTTACAAATAAATTACTTATGAAGTGACCCACTTTTATAGAATAAGCGGGGATCACTTTTACAATGAAGTTACTTTATAAATCAAAGTTGCATGCAAAATAAAAAACTTACAATAAAATATTAAAGCTACTTATAGTACTTCAGTTTTATAATTTAAGTGAAATACATTTTACAATAAAGACTTTAAATAAAATATTAAAGACTTATAGTGATTCAATTTTATAATTTAAATGAAATACACTTTACGAAGGATGCATGAACTTTTAAAAAAAAAAGTAACTAAAAAAATACTTGAAGTCAAAACCTCTTACTTAATAAGACAACTTTTAACCAAATGAGCTAAAACACATTATATTGTTAAGAAAGAGGATTGAGGTTGTTGTTGTTGGCGGACTTGGAGAGCATGCTCATAAAAATCTGTTTTCACACAAGAAAAAAATTCACTTATTGACGGAAACAAAAGTTAGATCTCGATTAGTTTACTCGAAAAATGCAAGTTTCCCTCGGTTTTTTATTTACCAAGATCGCACAAAATGCACGAAAAATAGCATACTTAGATAGGAAAACCCTTTCCGCTCTGTTTCTGATTTGTTGAGATCACATAGAGCATAGGGCAATGAGCATACGCAAATAAAAAAAGTAGCAACCCAAAATAAAAATAAAAAAACAAAAAACAAAAATATTTTCTCTGCAAAAATTTAAAAATGGTGAATTCGAGCTTTATACCTCCAGATCTGACTAAATGGTTGTATCTTGGGAAAACATAAACCTTTTTCGAGTGAAACGAAAGATATTCATAACTGAAACAAGCACTCCAAACACAATAGAATAGTCTTCTCAGCGTAAAAATGTACAGAAATGGTAGAATCCAAAGATGTGACAACACAATTTCACGATCTCGATCTACAATGGAAGTGGGTCTTCAAATGTGCTTTGATACTATGTTCTACAACACAAGAATTCTAACAAAGGACGAACACCTTCAGTAACCACCCACACAACTAGATCAAAGATCAACACATCGATGTTTTGACAGGGTAAAACCCTACGAAGAAACATCCACGACTCTAGCCAACGTGGTCACTCAAAGAAATTTATTAATGCAAAGAAAAAGATTACAGAGAGATTCACAAGAGAGTTTCTCACAATCGATCATTGACAAATTACCTTTCATGCTCTTTAAATAAAGATCATGGACAAATCAAGTGTTAAGCCATGAATCAACGTAGTCGTTAAGATATAGGAGAATATGATTTGTCGGATCACTATGTCGGTGACATAATGTGACCATTGGATTACCTAACTACAAATGCATACTAACAAAATACATCAAAAAATGACGTCGTCTCACTGTTATACGAAATGGTTTTTTTCGTTGGAATCGAACAACATAAATCTGCACGAAAACACTATTTTTTGTTGTTTAAAATCCATTTCTAAATGCAAATTTGGATTCATCATGCTAAAAAAAACTTGGGGCACTCGGATTATACAGAAATAATCACTCAAATCTTCGGATCTAACAATTTCTTATGGGATTTCGGGCAAATGTTCCCAGAAAAAATCGTCGGAGAAGAGTCATTTTGTAAAATGTAAAACACATGTTTACCTAACATCACATTAAACTAAATTGATCTTAACTAACTCCTAAGTGTCTAAATATCTTAACATATAAAATATTAAAATATATACTTGATTTATGAGACTTTTTTTCTCTTTTTCTAATTTTATATTGAGACTCTAAATTAAAACAATATTAATATAATTGTATTGATTTGAAATATAATTATAATTTAGATAAATATAATATGTTTATAAAGAAAATAAATTAAATTGAAAAAATATTAACAATAAATAAAAACAACCATAATAAAAGAAAATTATTTATAATTTTTAAGGATGAACCTAGAAATATATATATCATGTATTATATGATATTAATAGGCATACTATCATTTAATAAAATTTTAAAAATACTTTACTTGTAATTAAATTATAAATTTTTAAAAACACTTTCCTTGTAATATATGAATGAAATATATGAACGAGGGAGAAAATGAAATGAGGAACTATTTGTTATTAAATGAAACAATAAACATTGTTTCAGTGTTTAACTTCATATCATAGGCATACTCGTTTCTTTTAGTATTTAAGGACATTATCTAAAGAAGTCTTGAACCATATTGTATTTTTGTATTGGTACTAAAGAGTTATACAATGTTTCTTATAAGAACATATATAGATATATCGAATTTCATATCTTTTAAATTATATATTGGAAAAATTATTCTTAAAATTGATTTAAGAAAAATATTTAAAAATAATAAATTTATCATTAAAAAAAAACTAAAAATCATAAACAAAATATATAATTTTTTTTATAATATATTTTCTCTTAAAATTAAATTCATTTTTTTTTCCACTGAAATTGTAAAAGTACACACTATATATATACATTAAAATATGCACATCAATGAAAGCACTATACACATTGTATACATTAAAATATACACATCAATGAAATCACTACACACATTAAGTGATTGTTATCTTTTTGTTTTTAATCTAGAAGATTCGATACCTATGTTTTTAACTGAAGCACAACAGACGAGATTTAGTGTACATACATCCTCTTTTTTGTTTTTTCCACGAGAAAAATACTCTTTATATTCCAAAAGGATATAAAAATTTACATAGACCGTAACAAAACAACAGGCTGCTCTTTTTTGTTGATAGCAAAAACGCATGAAAACTTTACATGACTGTCAAGACTTGCAGCCCAGATCTGATCAAAGACGCTTAGATCCAGACTAACATCTCAATTACATGATTGTCGCTTCCGATCAATGAGTTTCAGACCCAATATGACCAAGACAATCAAATCTTAATCTTATTTGAAGGACCTTCATTGCCATCCTCCCAAACAGCAAAGGAAATATGTCCTGAGGGAAGAAGCAAAGAGTTTTTTGATAAGAAATCTGCCTCGCTATTTTCTTCTCAAAAGATATGCTTGAAAGCAAGGTTTTTGAACAACAGGGAAGCTTCTTTAGTTCTCTCTTTCCAGCTTTCAAGAACTGCTACCTGGAAATCAGCAAGACCAATTAACCAATCAATGATCAGTTTAGAGTCTCCAAGAAGTATCATGTCTTCGGTGTATCTGCTTGCCAAGACTAGAGAAACCCAAGCACCAATAAGCTCTGCCCTTGTATTTGATCCGCTGCCACAGTTCAATGTCCATCGAATACTGGAATGAGAGTTTAAGACAATTTTCCCCCCAGCTCCGCAAAGTGTACCTCCTTTTTTAGAGGCACCATCAAACCAGGCCACTGTTCTATCAGTAGGGATAATCAAGGCAGGTCGACTGGTGGGCGAAGACTTTATCACCATCCTGTGGCTTGTTGCTTCTGCAAGGATAAGTTTTGTGATACTAAAAGAAGGAGGAGTCTTCTCTTGAAAAAGTTCTTCATTTCTCGCTTTCCAAACGCACCAGCAAAGATGGACAAGAGTCAAGTTATGTGTGTTGTTTTCTTTGAACCAGGTGCGCATACAGTCTTGAATACTAGAGCCCAACCAAGGAAAGGTGATCTTCAGCGCGGATTGAAGGACTGTCCAGATCGCTCTAACGAAGGGACAAATGAAGAACACGTGGAACGTAGATTCGTTGGCCTTCTTGCAAAGAATACAACGGCTCGGGCCCTCCCAGCCACGGGCTTGAAGTTTATCCCACATTAGCAATTTGTTTTCAGTTAGGATCCAAGCAAAAAGTTTAATTTTCAAGGGGTAGTCATCTTTCCAAATTCTGAGTCTCCAACTGTCTTTGATAGGTTTCCAGCAACCTAAAGTCAAGGCAAGATATACATTTTTTACCTTAAGATGTCCCGAGCCATCTCCGCCCGTCCAGCTAATAGTATCCGGTTTCTTTTGTAATCTCAGGCCCGATTCTTTGATTGTCTTGATGAAGCCATCCCATTCGGGTAGAAGCTCAGGCGCAAGTTGAAGATCTGCTCCACTGATCCAAGAGTCTCCAAACAGACCTTATGTTGTCTTATAGCAGCAATGGTTCAAATAGATAAAAAAAATTGCATGTACGTGCGCTATGAGAGGGGGTGAGAGAATGACTTTACTCCCCAATCCAAGGAAGTTGTCTCTGCCTACTTCGATTAGGCAGCCATTGCCCGGAATCCACGAGATCCATTGTAATAGAACCGGAAGAGAGGAGAGGAGATGTTTCCAGATCCGAGAACCTTTTAAGGGGCTGCCTGAGGCAAATCTGATCCAAAGATGAACCGGGAGTTGACGGAGATACTTTGCTAAGATAACTATGTTCCACAGGCCCGGTTTAGTTAGAATTCTCCACAGAGTATTCGCCGTGAGCTCTTTATGAAAAAGGGAGAGATTTTTTAGGCCCCATCCTCCCATCGGCTTTGGTTTTGATAACACCTCCCATTTGCAGAGATGAAAACCCTTGCTCTTTTTGCTGCCCGACCAAAGGAAGGAGAAGATGAGTTGGCGAAGAGAAATCAAAATCGCTGCCGGGATATGTGTTGAGGCCATCCAGTATACCGGAATACTTTCCAGAATAGCCTTTATCAGGACATATCTTCCTCCCATGGAAAGAAATCTGTTATGCCAGTTTAGTATTTTGTCTTCAAATTTGTTGATTAACCAGGCCCAGTCTTGTTTTGAATAGCAGGAGGATTTTAAGAAGTGTCCCAAATATGAAAATCCCTTTGATAACAGGGATGAAATTCCATACATCGCTTTTAAATCTGTAAGCAATGGATCTTGGACATTTGATGCAAGGAAGACTGATTTTTGAAGATTGATATCTAATCCTGTAACATCACAAAAAGCAGTTAGAATAGAATGAATGGTGGTCCATTCAACAAGATTTGCATTTGACAAGATCAAAACATCGTCAACGAATAGGATATGCAAAATATGAGTCATTCTGGCGATTTTTATCCCTTTCAAAAGCCCCTCTGCTTGTTTGTTCTTTAGTAAAATGTTGAGGCCTTCCAAGATGAAAATGAAGAGAAGAGGTGAGAGAGGGCATCCCTGACGGAGCCCTCTCTCACAGTGAAAAAACTTTGAAGCTTCACCATTGATCAGGACGACCAATGTGGCTGATGAAATACAACCCATAATCCAGCTCGTTGTCGTGAAACCCACTCCGCTTTGAATGAGAGCAAGATGCAGAAAATTCCAGTTAATGTTGTTGAAAGCCTTTTTAACGTCCAATTTAAGAAGAATGGCCTTTTGCTTTTTTGTCTTTATCGAGTGAATGCATTCTTGAGCCACTCCAATGGCATCAAGAATCTGTCTTCCTTTTAGGAAGCCAAGCTGTTCTTCCGAAAGAACCTTAGAGAGAAAGGGACGAAGTCTTCTGGCAATTAGTTTTGTGATTATTTTGTAACTGAGATTGCAAAGCGAAATTGGACAGAAATCATTAAAATGCCTGGGCAGATTTGATTTTGGAATCAGAACAATAAAATTATTGTTTAGCTGAGAATTTACTTTCCCTCTGCTTCTCATGTCTTCAACCACATCCAGCAGGTCCTGTCCCATGAGATCGAAAAAATGTATAAACAGTTCGACCGACCAGCCATCGGGACCGAGACTTTTCTCCTTTTTAAAGTTGTTTAATACTTCTAGCAATTCCTCCTTAGAGCAGGGTGATTCTAGAGACAAGGCTTCCTCAGGTGTGACCAACTTCGGGAAAAGACCTGCAATTTCTGTCTGTGCTGCTAGAGATGGAACTGATGGAGCCTTATAAAAATATTTAAAGTGGTTGTAAGCAGCGATTTTGAGATCTGCCTGAGAGTGATGAAAAATGTCGTTCTCATCCTCTATGTCCCAGAGATACTTTTTGGCTCGCCTAGAGGAGGCTAATCGATAGAAGTATTTGGTGTTTTTGTCACCACCGGCCAGCCAAAGCATAGGACTCTTCAATCTCCATCTCTCTTCGTCTTCCCGAAGGTGCAAATTTCGTGCTTCTTCCAGCCGGCAAATTTTATAGTCAGTATCCCCTCGTCTATGATCCTGTAGCTTTTGAATTTGGTAAAATTCCAGCTCCTGATCAATTCGGGTGAGCTTTGCCTGTTCAGATTTCTTTTTTTCCCTTAACCACATAATTGTTTGATTTTTTAATGAGGTGAGCTTTCTAATCAGGGGCACTTGAATATAGACAAGTAAATTGAGTTAATACTTTTCTGTATGCAGTTTTATTTTTACTTTCTTTACACATTTACTGACTTAGCTTTGTATTATTTTTATTAGGGAAATATTAAAATAATTATTTTTAATAAGAACATTTTTAATATAATGTTATTTTCTTTACATGGGTTATATATAGTAAATATTGAATTAAAACCAATGTAGATCATTTTAACTAAGGATTTATCAAATTTTTAGAGATGTAAATTTTTTTTAGAACCCAAAACTTAAGAAAAGCTTAAAACTCTGTATCTCAAGAGATTTGATCTTTGTTAGTGCTTAATAAATCTATAATTAAGATGGATCTAAGCTAGTTTATTATTATTTATTAATATTAATATTATTTATTGTATTATTATTATATATAATATTTATTATTTATTATTATTATATATATAGTAATGTTTTATTATTATTTTAATGGCTTAGGTTACATGAACATCTCTCCCACACTCCATTGTAAAGTGTATGTTGGTGCAACAATTAATTAATTAACCAAGAATTAAAACAATAAATATCCACACCTTTTCTATTAATGTCTCCGCAGAAATTTAGTTTATAGTTATAGGTTGATAAAATTACATCTTTTATAAGTTGAAATTGCAATTTTAGGTTTCATATAAATTGTAGAGGTAGTTTAAACATTTTATGTATTGATTTCTTTTGGTATTTTTCCAATCAATTTTGTTTGAAATTAGGTTATGAATTGTTGAAATTATAAATTTGAATTATTGAGTCTCTAAAATATATTTCAGGGATTTTTAGCACTAAATTTATTTATATATTTAAAAATGCAATTTATATAACAGAAAATTGTGGTTATATTAACAATTGTATAACCAGATTTTAATGATGATTATTGAAAAAATACAAAATATAAAGAGTTTAAACTATCCTAAAATATTTGACTTTGTCAGAACATTGTATGTTTTGTCATTTTTTACGGGAATTTAGTGATATAAAATTGATTGAAATCACAATTTTTTATTGTTTAAATTGTATTTCTAAATGCATTCTGAAAAACCTCTAAGACACTTGGATTATACAGATTTAACCACTCAAATCTACATATTTACGCCCAAAAGCGTACACCTATTGACAATGGGCACATTTAATGATCTTTAACATTAAATCTTAATCTTATGGCCAACAATGGAAGATGCTGGCATATTCTTAGCCGTCCTCCCAAATCAATGGATGAGATTTACTGTTCATAACTTTATATTTATGAATACATGAGTTAACATGTTTACTATTTCACATTTACCTAATCATATTAAGAAATCATTGTGAGGCCATATGCTTTCCACGTTAAAATGATTAACAAGAATATAGGCAAAATTGTATTGCCACTTTTGGATGTTTAGCAAACACAACGTAAAATGGATTGCACTTATAACTACTGGAATGTGAACTGGACTGAGTTCTGAACCGTAACCATGTTTGGCTGATTGATATCTTTTCTACCGTTTTATGTTATAGCTGTCTTAAGTTAACTCGTGATGTTTGGCTTTCGATTTGCGATGCCTGGCTTTGGCTTTTAATGGTGTTCGCTTTACACATGGACAATGGTGTTCCCCTTTAGGCGTACATTAAGTGGTTGGGCTAGTCAATAATTTCTAACCAGATTTTAAGCAAAATCAAATAAAATACATCTCAAAAACTAACCAAAACATAAAATGTTTAAACTACAATTAAATTACCAAAACACCTACAGAAAAGTAGAATAAAACGCGGGAATGTGGAGCGTTTTAGTTTAACGTTAGGCACGCCGATGTCCGTGAAAGCCGAAACAAGCCATATGGAATAAGGAGTAGCGTAAACGAGATAATCAGCACGTGCGTAGCGCAGCCACCTCACGTGCCACGAGAGATTAGAAACGGTAAAATCCTGATTTCAGCCAGCTGACACCGCGTCTGCTACTGCCAGCAGTCTACCTTCCCCCTTGCCCGTGACATATGCGACGTTGTCATGGAATTAATATATCACACGTGTAAGAGCATATGGACAAATAAAGCACCCACCGCCTGTAGAGCAGAAAGTTCCAAATTCCAACAATTCACAGATCACCATCTCCTTGCACATTTGATGCTGCCAGGCCATCTCTTCCCCTTCCTTAGGGTTTAGGGTGTTCACACAAAGATGGAAATTGACCCACAAATTAATCGTTTCAAATACAGTTAAGATTTCTTAACACTACTGATATAGTTAAAATGAAAACGGACTCTTAGTTAAAATAGGTAAAACATAAAATAACACTACTGATATAGTTAAAATGAAAACGGACTCTTAGTTAAAATAGGTAAAACATAAAATAGGTGGTTAAAATAGGTAAAACATAAAATAGATAAAATAGAAATTATAACATTAACAAGAAGAAGTAATTTTAACATTCACTAGGCTAATTTTTCTGTTAAATGTCGAATAAATTATTCCAAGAATTAATTGTCAAGATATTTATATAGTTATCCTGCTGTATGTGAAAACTTCACACTTTAAAATGAAAATAAAATGCTTTTCTATTTCGATACAATGATAAAAGCTTTTGGATTTTGAAAATCCAACTCTGATTCACACTATCATTCTTATTTAAACTATATCCCAATAACCAGTGACACCATTTTTAACCTCGTCCTCTTTATCCATATCTACATTAATGTGTCACGAAAACAAATAATTCATCCATTAAACACCGCACCGGAACCAGAATTCAACTCTACAGTAAACACACAATTCGAACACAGGTAAGAAAATGTATTTAACACCAACATATGCGTGAATTACGCATGAAGCAGATTCCATGAGAAGTGAAAAAAGAGAAGAAGATATATGACAGAGAAGATCGCCTTGTGCAACAAAAACAAGGAAGAACAAAAGTATCATCCCTTCATACCTGCAATTCAAAATTTCCCCTACATTTTTACACGCACAAATTTATGCATACTAAATACCTATGGTCTCTCCCGTTACAGAGCAATATTGTTTAGTGAGTTAGCAGTATGGGAATTGTTTTCACGGTCATGGTTCAAATCCGTGCGGCGCCTGGACAATGGAGGAGCCAAGCGTCAATTCAAGGTCATCCCGAACTAAATCGTGTATCTTTTCGCCCTTCCAAGCGCTTAGACCGCTCATCATCGTCATCTTCTGTCCAGGATTATTCTCAGGGCCGATGCAGGAATATGAATCTGTTCCGGAACCCTCGGCCTTTGTATCGATACGATCATAATATGCACTAGTCCCACGGACCTGCTCTGTGAAAAACCCCGCGAGAGGCGGAGGATCGATCTGACAATTGAAAGCAAAAAACGCAGATTGATGTGGCGGCATTGACCACGCAGCAGAATTCAAGAACCCACCTTGCAAGCCATCAGAGGTATCCTTATCCCATTCACGTTTTATATTGTATGGAGTCGAGCACCTACTGATTGTTGTTGGAGAGCTTAGGGGAGGCGTTACAGGCGCACTGTGGCATATGTTCTGGAGGCCATTATTGGCAGGTCCTCCCGATCCGAGGTCTTTGAGCCAGGGAATCAGAGATCCATTCTCTCCCCCTGGAGTATTGGATAATCCACATGGAGTATTCCCTTCCACGGGCGACGAAACGCCGTTCTGGCACTCTGAAGGCCTCATTCCCTGATCCAAAAAAAATAAAACGTAAAAATCCACATTTTTATCAAGATCATTTCAGAAAAAGAACGATACGGGCATGTAATGTAGGTATGTACCTTTCTGTAGGCGCTGCCGTCTTCTTCGACAACCCAACCAGCCTCGGCACAGAGGGCCTTGAGCACTTCATTGTTATCGCAGTGCTTGGGAAGCTTGTAATTCCCATACAGTCTCAGACCTGTGAAGATTTTGGCCGCAATCGCTCTTCTCCTCCTCTCTCGCTTCTTGTTATTTTCGCGCTCTTTCCAGTTCGGAAGACGGTTCGATGGACTCATATCTGCTGGCCGCTGGCCGCAGGAAGGTATTGTTGCTTTGCACAAAAAGTTGGATCCGAGAGCCGAATACTGTGGAGGATTTTTAATCCGCAGAGAGGTGCGATGAGAATGAACGAGAGCGCTACAATGCTATCTTGAATTCTTGAATAATCCATTCAAGTGGGACAAAAAGTGAGTGTGACAGATGAAGAATAAGTGGGCGTTAAGTCCAGTCAAGTCTGTGTCATCGAACGCAGCGTCCGCACGTGTGTAGAAAGTAGGAGTAGGACCACCAGTGTACGCATTATGCACGCCACAGCAGGAGGCAGACGGGAAGGGAAGCATCGTCATAATTTGATAGGCTACTTTGGTCATGGACTCAGGGCAATGGCCACTACCTCCATCTTCTTCTGGTTGTACGGAAAGCCATTTTTCGTCGTCGGGCAGCAAATTGATATGAGGGACTGTGACGTGACGCACGCAACGCATGTGCAGGTTATATGGTCGTATCACTTATGTGGGCGGTGGGAGCCCACCACAGCCCACCGACGAGGTAGGTCACAGGCGGCGGCGCCCCACTGACCCGCCAAAAGTGGTTGTACCGTGCTGTTGGCGTGTGTGGCTCAGGGATAGCAATCATACCACACATAACAACCTACTTCACGTGTAGAGCTGGTACCCCGCGGGCCCCAGTGCGCAATGGCCATGCATGTGATATCCCGCGGCCCGCCGAGCTTCACGTGGTTCTCTTATTTGTCAATTGTGGCCATGAAAATACAATGAATGTTATGGCTCCTGGGTCCCCCTCCGCCATGGTCAAGTTACAGTTGGGGGAACAAGAAGTTGAACAATATTATTCCCAGGGCGGTCCCGGTTCCGATCTTGCTCCGACTCCCACCTAACCTATTGCTTCTTCAATTCAATACCGACAATGTGTTGCTAAAAGGGGTGCAGATACATGCATTCCGTTTCGTCAGACTACCTATCTCCAGGTCTCCAACCTTTACTTCAACAATAACTTTGTATCCAATTTTGCATACATCATACGTATGCTTAACCATCCAATTTCTATGTAGGCTAGGGATTTCAAAATGAAACAGCCCATCAATTTTTACTTTATACTTTGAAGGAAGAATGTTGACATTTTTAACTGTATTTGACGGGAAAATCATTTTGTGATAGAAAATTCCATCCTTATTCTCCAAACTCCAAGATGATATCTGAAAGATCGAGATCAATTTTAATACTTCAAATGCACACCATAGCCTTTCACGGTGAGGTACATTTCTCTTTATTTGAGAGGTGGGACATGGTAGAGATAAATGTGTGTATTTATGTGTATATATTTTTACTCTTGGAACATTGTGTTGGGTAGTGGAACAATAAATGGATATACTTGTATATATGTTGAAAAGATAAATGTTTATATTTATAATAATAAATAATAATCTAATTTTAAAGTTATATTGAAGTTATACCAAATTGGTAAACAAGAGACCCCTTTTCTACAAAGATTTCACTACTAAATTTTGTATAAGAATTTTAATCTCTATTAACCTTAATGTGACTAGTCTATAGATCTGATCAAATTGATCACTGAATAAATAATTACAAAACTTTCCTTGATAAATATAGCATTTATTACAAAAATCTAGGTGTGTTCCCTCCTTAGTACATTGGGCTTCATTAGTCAAAATTCTATACTTTGGAGTTCATTGAGGTGTATTCCCTCCTTAGTACATTGGGCTTCATTAGTCAAAATTCTATACTTTGGAGTTCATTGGGCTTAGTCAATAATGTTGATATATATGCCCTTTTACTTGGTTGTCGATATTTCTTAGAGGCTACCTTCTTTGATGTGCTTCTAGATCATAACAACATTTGACTTTTGATTCTTTATTTTAGAAAGTTGGGAAACAAAGTCATCCAACAAATTTGCATTGGCTCAACTTAGCATCTCTTGTGTTTGTTTCATAACAACGTGCTTGGTGTTGTGGCTTAATTTTGACTAAGTGTTGGGCAAAGCAAAGCTCAACAAAAGATGAATTTGCAAAAGCAATGAAACCACAGAAGCATGAGTATGCAATTCCAAAAAAGTTGAGTACGTGGAGGTAAGGAGTCATTTCTTATATCCTCTACACCCAGTTTTCCATATACTCTACACATGTTTTTAAAGATGCAATCTCTTTTGTAGTTTGTTTGTATGAGTGGGTTACAACTAGCAAATTCTCTAGTATATTATAAATCTTCTATAACCACTCTAGTTGTGTGTGTGTGAGGTTTGTAATGTAATTAGAGAGGTTTGAGATTAGAGAGATGTTGTCAAAGGGATTGTTGTTGTTGTGAGTTCTTGGCTATCACCTTATATTGAAGTTATGTAATATCATGCATGATGTTAATACAACGGATCATATTTATGTCTATGTGTTTGTGTTTGTTCTATATCTAGATGATATATGCATGTTTGTTATAAATTTAAATGTTGTTAGTTGGTCCAACTTAGATTAATGCAATTAACACACTAGCAAGGAATACTACCCCCCACTAAAATCATGAACACTCTGCACTTTACTTAATGGGAACTATCATAAACACCTTGGTGAGACCTCCTTCCTCCTGGAAGGTTGAATATGTCAATGCACTAGAGTACATCGGGCCATTGTTGGATACCTTTTGTGAACCTTAGGTCTTTCACAGAGCCAACAACTGTTGATGATTACAGCTGTGTGAGACATCCTCCAGGACATAGACTGAGTGAATCGTCCTGTGAGAGAGCCCATGAGTTGGGTGTGCCCATGAGATGGGTGTGTTGTTCCTCTCTGAGATGGAAATGGAATGATGTGTGCCCTTGTGTGGGGTGAGGAAGCCCATGAGTTGGGTGTGCCCATGAGATGGGTGTGTATTTCCTCTCTTAGATGGAGATGGAATGTTGTGTGCCCCTATGTAGGGAAGATGCCCATGAGTTGGGCATGTCGTTCTCTCTGAGACAAAGATGAAACGTTGTGTGCCCCTGAGAAGGGAAGATGCCCATGAGTTGGGTGTGTCGTTCTCTCTGAGATGAAGATGAAATGTTGTGTGCCCATGAGAAGGGAAGATGCCCATGAGATGGGTGTGTTGTTTCAGATGAAACGATGTGTACCCCTGTGAGGGGTGAAGGATCCCATGTGATGGGTTTACTGTTCTCCTCTGTGTAGAGAGTTGAGATGATGTGGTACTCCAAATGATTCTCTTGCGAGACTCAGTGAGATAGAGATATGTTGAGTAGGACGTCCCTGTGGTTGAGCACAAGTGGACGTGATCCTAGTGGTTGAGCACTAGTGAGTGTGTGTCCAAATGATTCTCCTGTGAGACGCGATGAGATAAAGATCTGTTGACTTGGACATCCATGTGGTTGAGCACAGGTGGATGTGCCCCTAGTGGCTGAGCACTAGTGGGTGTGTGAGATCCCTTGCTATATTTTCTAAGAGTAAGATTTACCTATAACCCTAATTGTGATGTAAAGGGTACAGGTCGAACCCACCATAAAGTGAAAGATAATTAATGTAAAAGATAATTAATATTGCAATTATTAATTATATTCTGAGTTATTAAGGTCGACCCTATTGTGCCAATAGACACATCATTTGATGTGATAAGTCTTGTATAAATAAAGGTGAATCCCCATTGAGGAAACACACTTATCTTTGTGTCATCTCATGATTTTTAGAAGTTGTAGTCTGAAATTATGAGAATTACAACACCCTCTTCTGTGCTAGGTTTGGTGATGGCTGGGGGATCTTCTCTTGAGAATATAGCAAAGGATTGGCTGGGTTTTCTTCCCTTGTTGAGAAGGGTTTCCTAGGATACTTCTTGTGTTCTTCTGCATGGTTATTCTTCTTGTGATCTTGGTTTAATGCAACTAGTTATTGTTGCTGCATTTGTTTATGGTTCAAGTAAATGCTAAACAAAAAATTGAAATTAAATGCATGAGCCTGAACTAGTGAGAAATTCAACATGGTATCAGAGCAGTTCCTGAAGATGACTATTGCACAACAAATAAAAGGGCAGGTTGTGGAATTTAGAAGCTGTTATACCCCCATTGTTGGTAAAATTTAAAGGTTGGCCAAGCATTGTTTAAGGGTCGGACCTCTTTCTTAAATCTGTGGTGAGGTTGAACGTAGACTTAAAACTAAATTATAGACCTGTGGCTGCACACATGTAGCAACCTCTGTGGTAAAGTTTGAGGTTGGGCCTCTCTTAAACATGTGGTGATCTTTTAAGGCTAGCGACAGACTTGGTCGAGCCTTGTTTAAAGTGGATAGACAATATAGATAGACCCCCTCTAGGGCTGCCATAGAAGGGTCCTACCAGCAGACCTAAAACCACAGCTAAAAGGAGAAAACGTAGACCTACTGGAGGCAATGACAACAATAGATCTGAGGCTGTCCTATGGCGTTTTGAGGCAATCCTTGTGTGTCAATTTCTGGGGCAGCAAAGGTTGAATTTATGACAGTCCTAAGACATATTTAAAGATTGTTTCCTTCTTTTTTCCTTTGTGGAAGAGTGAAGGCAACCTAGGGTCGGATATGAGGCATCCTTATTAACAAGTTCAAGTCCGCATAATACGAGTTTTGGAAAGTATGTAACATAAGTCTGAGGCTGTATTTTTGTGCAAGTGTTTGTTGGCAAACTTAATAGTTAAGGGTGAGTGTTGAAGCAATGTTTAGACAGAAGTTTGAGCAATTCTTCTTGACAATACAAGGTCTGTTATGAGGCCATCGTTTGACAGTTCCGAGGCCAAATTGTTGACAGATATGAGGTGCATATCTGAGTGGATTAAGAGGCGAATTGAGGTAGATATAAGGGAAATTTTAAGGTCTTTTATGAGGCTAAACCAAGTTCATATTTGAGGGTGTTTTCGTGTTGTTCTAAGGCTCATATACAACCTATTCTGAATCTTCATTCAAGGTGGATCTGAGGTCATAGTTTGTGCAGACCTACAGATACATTGAAACTATGTGAAGTTTTTTTTGTACCAATTCCAAGGCAGAATCTTTACCAAGTTTGAGGCAAAGACAAACAAAGGGGATTGAGGGTTGTTGAAGACCAATAGAGAATATTGTTGTAGTAGAGGCAAGATATTGTATTAAGGGTGATTCTCAGTAAAAATTTTAGACTTGGATGGAAGAATTTGGAGAGTGTAGCAGTGGCAGGTGGCCACAACAAGCTACAGAAACATAATTTCCCTTCTAGTCTATGGTAAACAAGCAAGGAATATCATTTCTCATCATGACATTGACAAACAATCAAAATATTCATTGGTGTACACTCTCAGGTATGCACTTGTATATATTATTTGCATCATTGTCATAAGGGTACTTGCAGGAGGAAGGAACCCTTGCTGCAAATCATGGATCTAGAGGGATATCAGTGCATTCAGAGGAACAACACACTAGAAATGAAGACTCTAGGTTTGATTTAAATTATCATGCCTCTAACCTACATTTCTAAGTTTGCTACATTACAAGTAGGTGTTGTAACTGTGGCAACAATCCTTAAATTGTTTTGACTCTAGAGATTTACTCATTATTCTCCTCTAGGAGATATTCATATCTTGTTTCCTTTCATTTTTTTTCTCGTTCTAGGCAGGTTAAAAACAAAGGAAGATGTTCATCCTTCTGATTTCAGAGGGAGTCAAACTATTTGAGAAGAAGTAAGAGACATTACCTTTTCCCCTTCAACAGTTCAGAGGGAGACAACCATTGATTCAATTGATCCAGTTTCTCCAGTTGATATGACCAGAGACATTACAGTAGGACATAAAAGGCATGTCTGGGCTCAAAAAAATCTGTAAGAGGCAGAGGGACATGCATCCCCTCAAGGCACATCCTGAGAGAGCAAGAGACCAAAGATATTTTTGAGCTACTTTTCATCCATGAGCCACATCATTGATACTGAGCCTTCTTGTCATGGAGAAGCAACAGGTCAGCATGTATGGAAAGATTCCATGACACAAGAGTATCAGTACATCATGAAGAATGATGTGTGGGATATCGTTCCGAAACGAGAAAGGAGGTCTGTAGTAACTTCCAAGTGGATCTATAAAGATCAAGCATACAACTGATGGAAGTGTCGAGAAATACAAAGCGAGATTTGTAGCCAGAGGACTCTCAAGTAGAGGGAGTTGACTATGATGAGGCATTTGCTCCAGTAGCCCGATACACTTCCATCTATACTATCATTGCACTAACTACATCCATGAATTGGAAACTACATCAGATGGATGTAAAGACAACCTTTCTCAATGGTGAGATTGAGGAAGAAGTTTATATCAAGTAGCCAGAAGGATTCGCAATACATAGCGAGAAAACTCATGTGTACAGGTTGAAGAAATCCCTATATAGACTAAAGCAAGCACCTCGTGCTTGGTACGAGAAGATGGATGGATTCTTCATGAGTTTGGACTTCAACAAGAGTGTTGATGATCCAAACCTATATTATCATATTGTTGGTGACGAGTGCCTAATCTTGGTCCTGTATGTGGATGACTTATTCCTCATTGGTTTAGAAAGACTTATTCTTGAATGAAAGCAAGCATTGACTTCTAAATTCGAGATGAAGGATCTAGGTATGATGCAGTACTTCTTGAGACTAGAAGTATGGCAGAGGACTGCTGAGATTTTCCTGAGTCAAGGAAAATATACAGTGGAAATATTGAAGAAATCCAGTATGACAGAGTGCAAATCCATGGTGATGGATTTGAAGAAAATGAATGGTGCTTCTGTTGATTAAGGCGAGATTGATCCAC
This sequence comes from Picea engelmannii, assembly GCA_009831015.1. Taxonomy (NCBI): domain Eukaryota; kingdom Viridiplantae; phylum Streptophyta; class Pinopsida; order Pinales; family Pinaceae; genus Picea; species Picea engelmannii. The sequence goes on from ML788734.1 coordinate 290,731, forward strand.
ATTTGTACTGACAACTAATTGGATCATTGATGTATCTGGTTAACACCGGACCTGATGTATGCTATGCAGTGAATGTACTTAGTCAGTTCATGAGTCAGTCAAGACAAACTCACTAGATAACAGCGAAAAATGTATTGAGATACCTACGAGGCACAATTGGATATGGCCTGAGATATGCCTCTAGTGTAGACTTGATTTTGCAGGGATATGCCGATGCAGATTGGGCAGGGAGCGCAGTGGATCGGAAGAGCACCTTCGGTTGTTGTTTTACCTTGGGGTCTTCCATGGTTTCCTGGTGCAACAAGAAACATAGCTCTATGGCCTTGAGTACCACAGAAGCAGAGTATATAGCATTGAGTGTGGCAGTCTGCGAAGCAGTGTAGTTTCACAAGCTTCTGACAGATTTTTTTGATCATGAGATGGATCCTACCATTATTCATTGTGATAACCAGAGTTGTGTGAAGCTCTCTGAGAACCCTGTGTTCATGATGGATCGAAACACATTGAGATAAAATATCATTATATCAGAGACATGGTGCAGAGGAAAGCAGTACATGTGCAGTACCATCCTACCCATGAGAAGATTTCATATATCTTCACCAAAACCGCTTTCCAAGATGAAGTTTGAGTACTTCCATGAGAGAATTGGCCTGGTGGAGAATACCTCCCTAGCTGAGAGGGAGTGTTGATGATTATTGCCAAGATGAAGTTTGAGTACTTCCATGAGAGACTTGGCCTAGTGGAGAATACCTCCCTAGCTAAGAGGGAGTGTTGATGACTACAACCAAGCCGAAGTTTGAGTACTTTTGTACGATACTTGGCATGATGGAGAATGCCTACCTAGTTGAGAGGAAGTGTTGATGGTTACAACTATGTGATACATCCTCCAGGACACAGACTGAGTGAGTCAACCTATGAGAGAGCCCATGAGTTGGGTGTGCCCATGAGATGGGTGTGGTGTTCCTCTCTAGGATGGAGATGGAATGTTGTGTGCCCCTATGTGGGGTGAGGAAGCCCATGGGTTGGGTGTGCCCATGAGATGGGTGTGTAGTTCCTCTCTGAGACAGAGATGGAACGTTGTGTGCCCCTGTGTAGGGAAGATGCCCATGAGTTGGGTGTGTCGTTCTCTCTGAGACAAATATGAAACATTGTGTGTCCTTGAGAAGGGAAGATGCCCATGAGATGGGTGTGTCGTTCTCTCTGAGATGGAGATGAAACATTGTGTTCCCCTGAGAAGGGAATATTCCTATGAGATGGGTGTGTCGTTTGAGATGAAATGATGTGTACCCATGTTAGGGGTGAAGGAGCCCATGTGATGGGTTTACTGTTCTCCTCTGTGTAGAGAGTTGAGATGATGTGGTACTCTAGATGATTCTCCTATGAGACTCAGTGAGATAGAGATCTGTTGAGTAGGATATCCCTGTGGCTGAGCACAGGTGGACATGATCCTAGTGGTTGAGCACTAGTGAGTGTGTGTCCACATGATTCTCCTGTGAGACACAGTGAGATACAGATCTGTTGACTTGGACGTCCCTGTGGCTAAGCACTAGTGGGTGTGTGAGATCCCTTGCTATATTGTCTAAGAGTAAGATTTACCTGTAACCCTAATTGTGATGTAAAGGGTACAGGTCAGCCCCACCATAAAGTGAAATATAATTAATGTAAAAGATAATTAATATTGTAATTATTAATTATATTCTGAGTTATTGAGGTCATCCCTATTGTGCCAATAGACATATCATTTGATGTGATAAGTATTGTATAAATAAATGTGAATCCCCATTGAGGAAACAAACTTATCTTTGTGTCATCTCATGATTTCAGAAGTTGTGGTCTGAAATTATGAGAATTACAACACCCTCTTGTGTGCTATGTTTGATGATGGCTGGGGATCTTCTCTTGAGAATATAACAAAGGATTGGTTGGGTTTTCTTCCCTTGTTGAGAAGGGTTTCCCAGGACACTTATTGTGTTCTTGTGCATGGTTATTCTTCTTTTGATCTTGGTTTAATGCAACTAGTTATTGTTGTTGCATTTGTTTATGGTTCAAGTAAATGCTAAACATAAAATTGAAATTAAATGCATGAGTCTGAACTAGTGAGAAATTCAACAAAAACATGGTTTCATTGTTGGTACCTTAACCAATGTAGAGTCTTAGAGATGCAGGGGAGGGCGAAGAAGGTTGAGATTCAAGATTGACTCGAAGAAAGGATTCATGAATTTCCCTTCCAAAGAAGTGCATACATATAGGAGGATGTTGCAAGATTTAAAGAGAAATACCTATTCAAGTATCTACATGACCTATTATGGGTGGAATTTCTAGAAATTTGCACAAATGGCTAGAAGTGCTTGTGGAGGAGCATTGGTTTTGGCATTTGTTTTGCAAAGTTGAGTGGACCATCAAAAATTTGGTAAAGATACAACATCGTGACCACAACATGACCCAAGTAGTGGATTTTTAGTGTGGAGGTACATTAGATGGAATTTGAAGGATATGTTTTGGAGTTTGCAATATAATTCCATCAGTCTTTGACCAAGGTGCTCAAATTGTTTAAAAGAGGACCACATGAAAAAATGATAAAATAAATATTAGTGGAACAAGGTATGTTGCTTAGCCCCATAGAGATGGAAGCATAATCCTTGTGTAGGAGGGTGGAAGGATAGGAGGACATGATGACAAAGTCAGTATCATAAGTTTCTCAAAGGGTTGGTGATGGTAAAGGTGGTGGACTCTGAAAGAGAATGACATAAGTGATAACAAATACATGTTGAGTTCATGGAATACTAGTGGGGGGAAGCAGTGGAAAATATCCACACCAAGAAAAAGTTGGTGATGAGAAGTGATGGTCCTAAAAATCTAGGGTGTGAGATGATGAAAAAGATGAGAGGAGAAATTGAAGGATATTTGGTCAACCCCAAAAGTAAATATCAAGAAAGTGTGTTGTTGAGAAGACAAACAAAGTTTGCAAAGGAAAGAACTTTGGA
>ML788734.1:293764-313795 GCA_009831015.1 Picea engelmannii
TTTTTAATGTAATTAAACTCATTTTTAATGTAATTAACTCATTTTTGGGAGTTATTGGGCATTTTTAGAGCCTAAATTCGTGGAGGAAGTTGGAGATGGACAACCAACTTCTCAACTATTTAACCAAGGCCATTTTGAGGCCACGGGGACAGCTTTGGTGAGATTTTTGGAGCTTTTGTAAGCTTTTGGACAGTTTTGGAGAGCAAAGATGCTGAGGCAAAGCCATGTCTAAGCCAGTTTGAGGCAGGGAAGCTGTTGAGGAGGAGATGCTGTCGGACGATTTCTGAGAGCTCGGGACATCCGTTTCAGGTGCCGTAAGTTGTGCAAGATTCTAGAGATCTGGGCGAACATGACCAGATCAGTCTGAAAGCCATTCGGCATTGTAAAGATGTACTAATAAGCTTTCGAACAGAAATAAAGAAGCCTCCCTCACAGAGAAAAGGCCCGGAGACGTAGGCAAAGTTGTGTCGAACTCCGTTATCAAACTTGTGCATTATGGTTTGTTGTTTTTCATTGTATTTCGGAACTGCAAATATGTTAATGGCTGTATAATTCATTTTCTTTCCTTTCTCTTTCGTTAAGTTTCCCAATGGTCAATTAATGCATGCAAATAAAAACTCAACCATAAGTCATTCGAAAAATCCTGACGGATCACATAAACACCTTCGTGAGACCTCCTTCCTCCTGGAAGGTTGAATATGTCAATGCAATAGACTACATCGGGCCATTGTTGGATACCTTTTGTGAACCTTAGGTCTTTCACAGAGCCAACAACTGTTGATGATCACAGCTGCGTGAGACATCCTCCAGGACATAGACTGAGTGAATCGTCCTGTGAGAGATCCCATGAGTTGGGTGTGCCCATGAGATGGGTGTGTTGTTCCTCTCTGAGACGAAGATGGAATGATGTGTGCCCTTGTGTGGGGTGAGGAAGCCCATGAGTTGGGTGTGCCCATGAGATGGGTGTGTATTTCCTCTCTTAGACGGAGATGGAATGTTGTGTGCCCCTATGTAGGGAAGATGCCCATGAGTTGGGCATGTCGTTCTATCTGAGACAGAGATGAAACATTGTGTGCCCCTAAGAAGGGAAGATGCCCATGAGTTGGATGTGTCGTTCTCTCTGAGATGAAGATGAAATGTTGTGTGCCCATGAGAAGGGAAGATGCCCATGAGATGGGTGTGTCATTTCAGATGAAACGTTGTGTACCCCTGTGAGGGGTGAAGGATCCCATGTGATGGGTTTACTGTTCTCCTCTGTGTAGAGAGTTGAGATGATGTGGTACTCCAAATGATTCGCCTGTGAGACTCAGTGAGATAGAGATATGTTGAGTAGGACGTCCCTGTGGTTGAGCACAAGTGGACGTGATCCTAGTGGTTGAGCACTAGTGAGTGTGTGTCCAGATGATTCTCCTGTGAGACACGATGAGATAAAGATCTGTTGACTTGGACATCCATGTGGCTGAGCACAGGTGGATGTGCCCCTAGTGGCTGAGCACTAGTGGGTGTGTGAGATCCCTTGCTATATTTTCTAAGAGTAAGATTTACATGTAACCCTAATTGTGATGTAAAGGGTACAGGTCGACCCCACCATAAAGTGAAAGATAATTAATGTAAAAGATAATTAATATTGCAATTATTAATTATATTATGAGTTGTTAAGGTCGACCCTATTGTGCCAATAGACACATCATTTGATGTGATAAGTCTTGTATAAATAAAGGTGAATCCCCATTGAGGAAACACACTTATCTTTGTGTCATCTCATGATTTTTAGAAGTTGTGGTCTGAAATTATGAGAATTACAACACCCTCTTGTGTGCTAGGTTTGGTGATGGATGGGGGATCTTCTCTTGAGAATATAACAAAGGATTGGTTGGGTTTTCTTCCCTTGTTGAGAAGGGTTTCCCAGGATACTTATTGTGTTCTTGTGCATGGTTATTCTAATTTTGATCTTGGTTTAATGCAACTAGTTATTGTTGTTGCATTTGTTTATGGTTCAAGTAAATGCTAAACATAAAATTGAAATTAAATGCATGAGTCTGAACTAGTGAGAAATTTAACAAAAACATGGTTTCATTGTTGGTACCTTAACCAATGTAGAGTCTTAGAGATGCAGGGGAGGGCGAAGAAGGTTGAGATTCAAGATTGACTCGAAGAAAGGATTCATGAATTTCCCTTCCAAAGAAGTGCATACATATAGGAGGATGTTGCAAGATTTAAAGAGAAATACCTATTCAAGTATCTACATGACCTATTATGGGTGGAATTTCTAGGAATTTGCACAAATGTCTAGAAGTGCTTGTGGAGGAGCATTGGTTTTGGCATTTGTTTTGCAAAGTTGAGTGGACCATCAAAAATTTGGTAAAGATACAACATCGTGACCACAACATGACCCAAGTAGTGGATTTTTAGTGTGGAGGCACATTAGAAGGCTATGCCATGGAATTTGAAGGATATGATTTGGAGTTTGCAATATAATTTCATCAGTCTTTGACCAAGGTGCTCAAATTGTTTAAAAGAGGACCACATGAAAAAATGATAAAATAAATATTAGTGGAACAAGGTATGTTTCTTAGCCCCATAGAGATGGAAGCATAATCCTTGTGTAGGAATGTGGAAGGATAGGAGGACATGATGACAAAGTCAGTATCATAAGTTTCTCAAAGGGTTGGTGATGGTAAAGGTGGTGGACTCTGAAAGAGAATTACATAAGTGATAACAAATACATGTTGAGTTCATGGAATACTAGTGGGGGAAAGCAGTGGAAAATATCCACACCAAGAAAAAGTTGGTGATGAGAAGTGATGGTCCTAAACATCTAGGGTGTGAGATGATGAAAAATATGAGAGGAGAAATTGAAGGATATTTGGTCAACCCCAAAAGTAAAGATCAAGAAAGTGTGTTGTTGAGAAGAGAAACATAGTTTGCAAAGGAAAGAACTTTGGAAGAAATGAGGTGGTGACCGCGTGATCATGTGGGGGGGGGGATACTCAAACCATAGGTGCATAGACACTACCCAAGTATGTCAACCCAAGTGTCGCTACGGAAGTTTCAAATGAGATAAACCAAGAAGAGGCACTCAAAGATATATTTAAGTTTGTAGCATTCTGGTAATCTAACCCTGTGGATTTCCATACTGCCAAGGAAGAAAACTGAAATGGCAGTGAAGTTGGTCCATCCTACATCCTACCCACAACACCTTTTGAATTTTTTCAATACCATGTGACCATTGATGCGCAAACCACAAGTGTGTGGTTGATTAGTAGTTCAAGCAATCCCACTACAACAACTGTGAACAGTGCAAGTGTGTTGGATGCAGGCCTAGTCAGGAGGAAAGGCTATTTTTGGAAGAGAAACATGCAAGGAGGAAAAGACAACTGGAAGGAAAAGCCGCATGTGCAAGAAAAGAAGGCGAGGCGCGCATGCAAGGAAGACCTAACGATGCTAGGGTTAGTTTTTTTTTAATGTATTGTATTGGATGATGAGCCAAGGATATACATAAGTAGTACTTAGAAGGAGAGAGGAGGATAGACAAAGATTGACTGAGAATAGGGGAGAATTGTAAGAACTGTACGAGTCGTTAAGCTAGTGAGTTGGGAAAGTAGGGAGCGACTCAATCCCGAGGGTTAGATCACAGTTTGAGGATACTAGTGCAATCTAGTCAGCCTCGTAGGGGTCAAGGAGCTTGTTGAGGAGAGTGATATCCAAGAATGTAAACACACATGGCGTGATATATTAATGAACCATAATAAGAATCCTGAGAGCTAGATCTTTGTGGATGTAGCCTAGGGGGGGTGAACCAAGGTAACACCTATGTTATGTGAATGAATGTATGCGTATTTATTTGTTGTTAAATGATGAATGTCAGATGAATGAATGAACTAGAAGATTTGGTATTCCACATGCATGGATAGAATCACTGTTATAGTTAGATGTTAGACTGAATGAATAACAAATACAAAGTACAACCCTAGATATCCACTCATTCTCTGGTTGCAAACATCTGAGTATTGCAGCCACCCATAGAGTTATCTTGGGTGAGACTGCATAGTACATTTTGTGTGTTGTGTTTCCTTCTGGTCTTCTAGAGGGGCCGATAGTTCTAAAGGGATTTTGTTGGGAGCTTATCAAATATGAACCAAGGTCAATCTATGATAGGAAGGTAGAACCAGAATATCCCATAAAGAACCATAAGTAAAATAAGTTTTATCTAAAGCTAACAAATGGTTCAAGTCCAACAAATGCTTTCGTTGTAGGTTGGTTGGAATAAAATGGGATTGAGGATATGATATTTACGGAGGATGCGTCAGAAGAATGTGAGACTGGATAACAAGACGTTGAAGCGAATGAGATTCTAAAAGGGGATGTTGAGACCATGGAATCCCACAAAGGCAGGGATAGAAAGTTGGTTGAAGAAAAATGAGCTAGACTTTGCACAGAAAGATAACAAAAACCTGAAGTTGACACCGCGCAAATATCTGGACAAGTACGTATTCACCGACTTGCATGAAGTATTTTTCTGTGATTTCCTGCACATATTGCAGGAGTGGATAAAAATATTGAAAGAAAACCATCCTACTAATCGGATCAGACAACTAGAGTGGAATCCTGAAGAGATCATGCAGTTACAATGAGTTGATAAAAAGTTTACGCGCACAGTAGATTTTTGGTTAGAGAACATTGTTGTCGGATTTATCACAAAGTTTTTAGTAGATACAACGAAGTCTTACAACACAACTGAACAAGAATTATTGAAGGGACCTCGAGGTAGGTACATCAGATCATTATATACTTCCATTAATATATTACTATATAACAAAGGGGTAATGACAATGGAGTTAGACAACTAAACTTCCCTGCGTGCATGGGGGAAGGGGGGAAGCACTGAGAGGAGAAGGAGAAATGGAAAGAGAAGTGGATAAAGGAAAGAAGGAGGAGGCTGTGGACTGAATTATGATGGATGAAGACCAGATCAAGCGGATCATGGCAAAAACTAGGAAGACGCGCAATGGAGTACCCTACCAATATAAGGTGAACACCAAGAAGAGAGTCGTAGCAACGAGGGAAGGCTTGGCAAGTGATGAAGAGGAAGTAGAGGATCTCTGAGCTGTGGAGAAGATTGAGGAAATCTTGCACACAACAAATGAGAGGAAGATGAGAGGTCCAAGAGAGGAAATAGAAGGAAACACTCCTATCCATATTAATGTCAGTGTGGAACCCATAAACCCATGTGTGACCAATACACCAAGAAGAACACCACCATTTAGACAACCGAATTTTGGGAGAAGGAAGACAACAAGAAGTACATATACACAAGGAAAAACAACTGGAGGATCCAGTTCAGGAAGCAATAGTCAAGTATCCACACTGTGCGGAGGTAGTAGTTCAACATTCAGGATGGTAGGACACGATCCCACCATCAAGTTACCAGAATTCAAAGGAGAGGCATTGGAGGACCCAGAGAAGCACCTGTTTATCTACGAAAAGATCTGGGAAGAAAAACATATCACAGATGAGGACACTAAACTTGCATAATTATCTATCACGCTAAGATATCACACACTGGATTGGTACATGAGTTTAGTTGCAAACAGTCCGCCAGGGACAACCAGAACGATTGGAGATATCAAGAAACTACTGATAAATGAGTTCCAGAAGCCTAGTTCAGAGGATCAATACATGAATGAGATGATCAATATTAGACAAAAACCAGGAGAATATGTATGGGAGATTGACCAGAGATTCAAACAATTGAAGGGAAAGTTAAAGTATGTCATGACATATATGCAGCATAGGCATTTGTTCATCAATTCACTACTACCACACTTAAAATACCTGTTGTGACAACAAAAGTTCCAGACATAGGCAGAGGCTCTACAGGAATCCATACAATTGGAAGAGAACCAATATTAGAACACAAATCCAACCATAGAGGAGTTGAAGGAGGATTTGAAGATATTAACATTCCAACTAAACCAGAAAAAAAGTAAGCAAAAAAGAGAAGTCGTTTGGTGTACCACAGGTAGGACATAAGGACACCATAAGAACGAATGTTCGACATTCACGCAATACATGGAAGTAGGAATGCCAAACCCATTGCCAACAGGAGGACTATGGTGTGATATTTGTAAGAAATAGGGTCATGACCCATACCACTGCCCAATGATGCAGAAGTACCAGACAATACCTAAGAGCTCATATTGCAACTTTTGCAAGTCAATAGGCCATGATGACAAAGATTGCAGGACCATGGACCTCATGAGGGAAATACCATCAGATGCATACAGGGTGCATGCAAAAATTATGATCGAGCAAGTTGCACCTTAGTTTAACCAAGTACCGACCCCATATAACACTACGCAACAACAATATAACACCGCGCAACCACACTATAATCCCACGTAGTATAACCAAGTTCCTCAGTACAATGCACCACGAGGAGATTGAGTTGGCTATAGAGGTGGAGGAAGAGAAAGAGGAGGCTTTGGAAGAGGCAAAGGACCAGTGGCATGCCACAACTGTCAACAAACAGGACACTATGCAAGATAATGTCCACTTCCACCTGTGACTTGTATGTATTGTCGTGCATCAAATCATGACACGGAAGAATGTACTACATTATTGGGGAAGATCCAGGAAAAGTGGAATCAGAACAATCAGAACGTTCAGTGGATTTTGGCAGAAGCAAGGGATGAAGGAAGAAACATCAACATAGTTATGTGGGGAGGAGCTAAAATAGGAAACAACATAGTTAGACAAGAGCCAGCACAACACCAATGGGTGAAGAAGAATGTTGAACCGAAGAAACAGTTTCATGCACAGAACGAAAATGAGATATTCATGCAAGCCAGACATTCAATCGACATCAACTGTGCAGCATAATAAGGAAGTACCAGAGTACGATATGCCTCCATCGTTGGATCACACCAAAGAGACACAACCCATGGGACAAGTAAGTGTGATTAAAGGGTTTTTGCAATCATGTGTGAAAATACCAAATGATCCATCATCTGTTAAAGTATTACAAAATATGCTAGAAAGATGTAGCATAGAAGCAAAAGGGAAGCTAGAACAAAAAACAATCAATCACCTACATACAAGGAGGAGAACAAGCAGGGAATTCAGACTGAACGCCAACATTGGAGATTTCAACATGGGAGATATCATACTAGATTTAGGATCCAAAATTGATGTATTACCCAAGAAGACATGGCAATGTATGGGAGAGCCCACATTAGAATATTCACCGTTTCAGCTGAAGCTAGTGAATCAACACAAATTTCTACCGATTGGGAGACTAAAATGGGTAACAATAGATTTGGATGGAGTGCGCACTAAATTTGACTTCGAAGTAATAGAGATAGTGGACGACACAACACCTTATCCAACATTTCTTGGCTTGGATTGGGTGTTTGAAAACCAGACCATAATCAACTTGAAGACATGGAAGATGACATTCAAGTCAGGAGAATACAGATTAATTGCGCCATTGGACCCATCCGAAGGGGAAAGTTTTGTAGAACCTACTTTTTTACACCTGGAGGAAATTAACCAGTAATACAAAACAACTGCACGAGAAGAAGATTACGTGAACCCAACTGTAGATGGGGTACTTAGCTGGAGAAGCATCACCTCATGTGCGTTAGACTCAGATACAGGCTTAGAAAATTGGTAGCAGAGGTTACAGGAAGTCTCCACAAGAAGATGCACAAGAATAGACCACGCAGTAAGATGGGTAGGTATGGAGATAAGGGAACCTCCTAACTTCAATGGGGTGAATGACTTAGAAGTCTTCTTAACACGGTACACAGATGAAGTTTTAGAAAATCAAAGGCTCTTATCATTGGATATATCACTCAAGGAAACACCTGCAAGATGGTGGGGTGCACACAAAGTAATAGTTAAGGATTGGTACCAATGTAAGTGGTTACTGCGCATCATGTTTGGTGTAGAACAAGGAAGCAACCAATTGCAGAAATATGATGGACAAGGGGCACCTGCAGAACACTTAGAGAAGTGAAGAATGCTATGGAGGATGACACCACCAAAGGAATGACCTCATCATTTTGTTCACACATTATAAGGGATCCCAACAAACTGGTATACAGACCAGGAATTGCACAGAGGAGATACAAACTGGACAGTGTTACGACAACACTTTACAATCACTTTCTCATTTGAGCATGAGAAACCCAACATAGATGCAACACTTAAACAAATAAGAAGGCTGATATTCATTAAAGAACTAGAAGTTGAACTCATAACAGAAGAACAACAAAAAAACAGACAGACAGTAAAAGAACTACTGTCATGCTACCATGTTCAAGAAGAAGCACCAGATGCAGATGAACAACTCGATATTCATATTGAGGAAGTTGAAGGCGAAAGGGAAGTGGAAGGCCCACCTCTAGAATCCTAAGTATTTGTTGTGCCAATCAAGGTGAAGAAAGTCAACATTGGTATAGTTGAGAATCCCAAAATGTCCATCATTGGAGACTATTTGGATGAGAAAACAATGGAAAGCATAATAAATTTACTGCGCGAGTATGGCCTGTTCCCAACAACGTTCACAGAAATTAAAGGCATAATAGGGGATCTAGGCGAAATGAAGATACCTCTCAGAGTGGAGGCAAGACCAATCAGACAACGACCATATAGACTAAATCTGATCTATAAGCAAAAAGTCAAGGCTGAAATTGATAGGATGTTGGATGCTGGAATCATAGAACCGGTAGAGGAGTCCGAATGGGTGAGCTCGATGGTAGTTCAGGAGAAGAAATAGGGGGGAATAAGGATATGTGTTGACCTGAGGAATCTGAATGATGCATGCCTACATGACCCATTCCCTACTCCTTTCACAAATGAGGTGTTGGAGAACGTAGGAGGATAAGAAGCTTACTCATTCATCGACTGATTCTCAGGCTACCATCAGATCAAGATAGCTCCAGAAGATAGATACAAGACCACGTTTGCCACAAAATGGGGATCCTACTAGTACACGGTAATGTCGTTTGGACTAAATAATTCACTAGCAATATTCTCCAAAGTAGTCATAACTGCATTCAAAGAATTCATCCACCAGATTCTAGACGTATATCTGGATGATTGGACAGTCTATAGTCTGTTGAAAGACCATGTAGAGATATTATGGATGATGTTAGAAAGATACATGAAATTTCATATATTGTTAAACATAAAGAAGTGCATCTTTGGAACAACTTTTGGGATACAATTAGGCCATATAACATGTAAACAATGCTTGCTAGTAGATTGATCCGAAAAGATCTTTTAAAGACAATGGTTGAGTTTTAAAACATGTGTTCTTTAGCCATTTAGGAATTTGATGAAAGAGGAAGAATTAAAGATGAAACATGGCAGCCATATTAACATATACATATCTGGAAATAAGCATAAAGAAACAACAAACCATAACAACAATATTGTTAATGGAGTTCAACAATCTCGCCTATGTCTCTGGGCCTTTGTCTAAGTGGGTGAGGCTTTCTTATTTCTGTTCAAAGCTTCAAAAGTACATCATAAAATTGCCAAATGGATTACAAACTGATCTAGTTTTTTTCTTCTAGATCTCAAGAACCCATCAAAACTAATGACACTGAAAACGGATGAACGAAGCTCCCAGAAATGGTCCGCAAAGTTGTTCTCCTCAATGGATTCCTTGCATAAAAATGGCTTTGGCTTTTCAATTCTTCAGCATTTTCATTTTCTGAACCTCCCCTCCAGGATGTCAAGAACCTATGGTTTATATAGGCTTGAAGTTGGCAACAAACTCCCAACTTCCCCCCAAGATCTGGCCTCAAAAAGGGCTCCAGATCCTCCAAAAATGGTCAAAATCCCCTCAAACGGGCTTAAAATCCATAAAAATCATATCATATAGTTTAAAACCCACTATTTGGCCAAAATAAGGTACAACCCCCCTAGATCCTCGGGCTCCTGATCACATGCACGCTCCATGTGGCCCTGGGCTAGGCTGGCATGCTGGCCCCCCTCTAGTCCTGGCTCCTCGTCATAAGGCTTGGCCCATGTGGCCACGTGCTAAGTCTCCACGCGCACCAAACTGCAAGTTATCTCCTTGTTTAAAGCAGTTGGTTATGTGCCTTGGTCGGCAGGCTAGCCCAACCGACCAGACGCTAACCCCACTTATCCGCGCCAAGGTATAGAACTAGGTCATATGTGCAAGGTTCTAGCGCCAAGGGATGCGAACAGAGAGCTACCCGCCAAGTAATATCTGCACCATAAGTTTAAACTACAAGGTTATATGGTAGGTCCACATGGTAAATGTTGAGGGCTGGGGCCTAGCCCCAATCCTTAATTCCGTTTGAATTAATACCCATTCACATTTAAATATCTGATTTGAATATAGAGTATTAAGTACTACCATGGGAGGGCTAGTAGCACGGCCCTGCCAAATCGCTCTCCGCCCGGACTGGAGGTCATGGGTTTGACTCCCCTGGAGTCCAATAACAATTTTTCCCAAACTGTCCAATGAAGGGGTGCCACGTGGCAGCCCAAGACTAGGCCACATGACACCATACCATTCGCCCAAATAAAGGACATGTGTCAACCAACAATTTGTCCACCTGTCAACAATATCTTCCCAGTCAACATGCCATTGTACTTGCCATGTCACTGTACGTCCTGTGTAGTCAGCATCCACGTCAGCATTGTATGGACTGCACAGTCATCAAATTTTTGCCTTTTTGACAAAACAAACAGATCGTGATATCTTTCGCATACGATGTCTATTTGACCATGTTCAAGTTGCGATGGGTTCGTATCGACGAGGCCTACACACACGTTCGTTTTGAAGCCATTCTGAGCACTTTGATTTTTAGGCCTTCCTGGACCCATCTTGGTTCCTGTATCAATTTTAGATTACACTTCCCCACTAAAGACCTTTTGGTCCTCCAAAAGGATACTAACTAGTCATCAAGTGAGGGATAGGCCACCCCACTTGTTCTCTGTATTTAAGCTATGTCTTGTGCACCTGTCTCATCAAAATCAACTGTAAAACAACCATGATAACTGACAACATATTGTTAGCCATTTGTACTATGCCATATCTTACTGAAGCCACTATCATCCATGTTGAAAACATTACTAATGAAATATGACTGCAAATGAGTTAATATGTTTGTAATACTTGCACGACATTAGCTTATCTTGAGGCAAAGTGTGATTGATCTTCCATTCTACCATCATCTCTTGTTCTTGCTTAAGATCAATTACTTGATTTGAAACAATTATAGGTGTGTTTCTTGCATGAGTTGCCTTTCTTAATTGTTCCATTGTTTGAAGAGATTGATTTGCTTTTAAATGATGAGCATGTACCACATATTCTTTGCCTGCTTTGATTAAGTGATATTGATTATGTTCTCTGCAGAATATTGCTTTGCGATCATACAAATAAGGACTGCCTAAGACCATTCCACATTCATTTAGTGGCACCACATCACATGTTACCTCATCCACAAACTTAGATGAAATTGCAAACTTTAGAGTAAATTGCTTTGTTATGTGCAATTTATGATTGTTGCTTATCCATTTAAGTGAGTAAGGTTTATGATGCATCTGAGTGTTTAATCCCAATTGTTTAACCACTTCCTCTGAAATCAAGTTAGATTGAGATCCACTATATATCAATGTGTTGATCTTAGTATGCCTCATTATGACCCTTATGTGAAACAATTTACTTCTAGAATAAAATCCATCACCAATTTTACCTGTCAAACCAACCGCTGAGATTTTAGATTCATCACCCGAATCTGATCCCAAGTCTGTTGGCCGTGTTGTTGTTGCAACTCCCCCCCCCTTTCCTCTCTTTGAACCACTTTCGTCTCTTCTCAGGATGCAATTGCCAACAATTTTCCTCATCATGCCCTTCTTTCTTGCAATGCTTGCAAGATGGCTTCTCTTCCTTTCTTGCCACTGAATTTGCATTCTTTCCATTCCACTTCCTTTTGTCCTCTTTCCTTGAAGATGATTCCCCTAATACACCAACCCATGTTTTCCATGCTTCAATGTATGTTGCTTGAAAATAAACCTCATCAATATTAGTAGGTCCAAACATAAATACAGTGTTACGAATATGTGTAGGTAAACCTCCTATATACTTCATAAGAGTTTCTTGGGTATGTAAAGGAATATCTAACATTAATGACATTTTACGAAATCCATCTGTGTATTCTTGCATTGCTTGTCCCTTTCTTAGTTTAAGACCTTGCCATTCAATTAAAGCCTTCTCTTTATAATCCAAAGGATAAAAAAAAATTCTAAGTGCAAAAACAAAACTTTTCCATGATGGAAATACATTACCCACTTGTTGCGTGCCATTTTGCAACTTGCTTTGCCACCAGATGAGTGTTGTGCCTGCAAGTCGAAGAGATGCCAACTTGATTTGAGTGGCCTCATCCTTGATTTGTTGCACACTGCAATAAAATTCCATCTATCTGACCCAGTTATCAAGCCTCTCTGCATTGACTTCACCATCATACATGGGTAATTCAAATTTTACATCAAGCTTAAGTAAACACATTTCTTGTTTATATTTATGGGAATGTTTTCTTGCAGTGGACTTGGAACTTGAACTTGAAGAAGAAAAAGTTGATGGAGAAGAAGGAGGTGAAGGAGGAGTTTGAGGAGGATCCTCTCCTTCTTCACTTTTTACCATTGATTATTCACCTAGAATTGGTCTCTTCCATTCCAAGTAATCCTCATAAAGAACCTTCATCATCTATGACATGGCGAAGAAAGTCTTTCGAAACTCTTTCTCCTCATGAGAAAGTCCCTCTTCTAATGCCATATTCTCACTTTGAGAAGTTCTCTTTCTTGATCCAACTTCAGGATTCTCTTCAACAAGATCTCCTTCACCACCATTCAACTTTTCCCTGGTAATCATGCAAACTCAAAAACCAATTGTCAACTAGCTCTGATACCACTTGATCCAAAAAGATCTTTTAAAGACAATGGTTGAGTTTTAAAACATGTGTTCTTTAACCATTTAGGAATTTGATGAAAGAGGAAGAATTAAAGATGAAACATGGCAGCCATATTAACATATACAGATATGGAAATAAGAATAAAGAAACAACAAACCATAACAACAAGATTGTTAACGGACTTCAGCAATCTCGCCTACGTCTCCGGGCCTTTGTCTCAATGGGTGAGACTTTCTTATTTCTTTTCAAAGATTCAAAAGTGCATCATAAAAGTGACAAATGGATTACAAATTGATCTGGATGTGTTCTTCTAGATCTCAAGAACCCATCAAAATCGACGACATTGAAAACGGATGAACGAAGCCCCTAGAAATGGCCCGCAAAGTTGCTCTCCTCAATGGCTTCCCTGCATAAAAATGGCTTTGGATTTTCAATTCTTCAGCATTTTCCTATTCTGAACCTCCCCTCCAAGCTGTCAAGAACCTTTGGTTTATATAGTCTTGAAGTTGGCAACAAACTCCCAACTTCCCCCCAATATTTGGCCTCAAAAAGGGCTCCAGATCCTCCAAAAATGGTCAAAATCCCCTCAAACATGCTTAAAATCCATAAAAATCATATCATATAGTTTAAAACCCATTATTTGGCCACAATAGGTTGCAACCCCCCCGATCCTCGGGCTCCTGATCACATGCGCGCTCCATGTGGCCCTAGGCTAGGCTGACGTGCTGGCCCCCCTCTAGTCCTGGCTCCTTGTCATAAGGCTTGGCCCATGTGGCCACGTGATAAGTCTCCATGCGCACCAAACTGCAAGTTACCTCCTTGTTTAAAGCGGTTGGTTATGCACCTTGGTCGACAGGCTAGCCCAACTGACCGGACGCTAACACCACTTATCTGCGCCAAGGTATAGGATTGGGTCATATGCGCAAGGTTCTATGCGCCGAGGGATGCGAACAGAGAGCTACCTACCAAGTAATATATGCACCATAAGTTTAAACTGCAAGGTTATATGGTAGGTCCACATGGTAAATGCCGAGGGCTGGGGCCTAGCCCCAGTCCTTAATTCTGTCTGAATTAACTCCCATTCACATTCAAATATTTGATTTGAATATAGAGTATTAAGTACTACCATGGAAGGGCTAGTAGCACGGCCTTGCCAAACTGCTCTCTGCTCGGACTCGAGGTCACAGGTTCGACTCCCCTGGAGTCCAATAACAATTTTTCCCAAACTATCCAATGAAGAGGTCCCATGTGGCAGCCCAAGATTGGGCCACGTGGCACCATACCATTCGCCCAAATAAAGGACATGTGTCAACCAACAATTTGTCCACCTGTCAACAATATCTTCCCAGTAAGCATGCCATTATACCTGCCACGTCACTGTACGTCCTGTGTAGTTAGCTTTCACGTCAGCACTGTATGGACTGCACAGTCATCAAATTTTTGCCTTTTTGACAAAACAAACAGATCATGATATCTTTCACATACGATGTCTATTTGAGCATGTTCAAGCTGCGTTGGGTTCGTATCGACGCGGCCTATGCACACGTCTGTTTTGAAGCCATTCTAAGCACTTTGATTTTTAGGCCTTCCTGGACCCATTTTGGTTCCTGTATCAATTTTAGATTACACCTCCCCACTAAATACCTTTTGGTTCTCCAAAAGGATACTAACTAATCATCAAGTGTGGGATAGGCTACCCCACTGGTTCTCTGTCTTTAAACTATGTCTTGTGCACCTGTGTCATCAAAATCAACTGTAAAACAACCATGATAACTGACAACATATTGTTAGCCATTTGTACTATGCCACATCTTACTGAAGCCAATATCATCCATGTTGAAAACATTACTAATGACAACATCATAAATATGACTGCAAATGAGTTAATATGTTTGTAATACTTGCACGACATTAGCTTATCTTGAGGCAAAGTGTGATTGATCTTCCATTCTACAATCATCTCTTGTTCTTGCTTAAGATCAATTACTTGATTTGAAACAATTATAGGTGTGTTGCTTGCATGAGCTGCCTTTCTTAATTGTTCCATTTTTTGAAGAGATTGATTTGCTTTTAAATGATGAGCATGTACCACATATTCTTTGCCTGCTTTGATTAAGTGATATTGATTATGTTCCTTGTAGAAGATTTCCTTGCGATCATACAAATAAGGACTGCCTAAGACCATTCCACATTCATTTAGTGGCACCACATCACATGTTACCTCATCCACAAACTTAGATGAAATTGCAAACTTTAGAGTACATTGCTTTGTTATGTGCAATTTATGATTGTTGCTTATCCATTTAAGTGACTAAGGTTTTTGATGCATCTGAGTGTTTAATCCCAATTTTTTAACCACTTCCTCTGAAATCAAGTTAGATTGAGATCCACTATCTATCAATGTGTCAATCTTAGTATGCCTCATTATAACCCTTATGTGAAACAATTTACTTCTAGAATAAAATCCATCACCAATTTTACCTGTCAAACCAACCGTTGAGATTTTAGATTCATCACCCGAATCCGATCCCAAGTCTGTTGGCCGTGTTGTTGTTGCAACTCCCCCCCCCCCCCTTTCCTCTCTTTGAACCACTTCAGTCTCTTCTCAGGATGCAATTGCCAACAATTTTCCTCATCATGCCCTTCTTTCTTGCAATGCTTGCAAGAGGGATTCTCTTCCTTTCTTGCCACTGAATTTGCCTTCTTTCCATTCCACTTCCTTTTGTCCTCTTTCCTTAAAGATGATTCCCCTAATACACCAACCCCTGTTTTCCATGCTTCAATGTATGTTGCTTGAAAAAAAACCTCATCAATATTAGTAGGTCCAAACATAAATACAGTGTTACGAATATGTGCAGGTAAACCTCCTATATACTTCATAAGAGTTTCTTGGGTATGTAAAGGAATATCTAACATTAATGCCATTTTACGAAATCCATCTGTTTATTCTTGCACTGCTTGTCCCTTTCTTAGTTTAAGACCTTGCCATTCAATTAAAGCCTTCTCTTTATAACCCAAAGGATAAAAAAAAATTCTAAGTGCAGAAACAAAACTTTGCCATGACGAAAATACATTACCCACTTGTTGCGTGCCATTTTGCAACTTGCTTTGCCACCAGATGAGTGTTGTGCCTGCAAGTCGAAGAGATTCCAACTTGATTTGAGTGGCCTCATCCTTGATTTGTTGCACACTGTAATAAACTTCCATCTATCTGACCCAGTTATCAAGCCTCTCTTCATTGACTTCTCCATCATACATGGGTAATTCAAATTTTACATCAAGCTTAAGTAAACACATTTCTTGTTTATATTTATGGGAATGTTTTCTTGCGGTGGACTTGGAACTTGAACTTGAAGAAGAAAAAGTTGATGGAGAAGAAGGAGGTGAAGGAGGAGTTTGAGGAGGATCCTCTCCTTCTTCACTTTTTACCATTGAATATTCACCTAGAATCGGTCTCTTCCATTCCAATTAATCCTCATATAGAACCTTCATCATCTATGACATGGCGAAGAAAGTCTTTCGAAACTCTTTCTCCTCATGAGAAAGTCCCTCTTCTAATGCCATATTCTCACTTTGAGAAGTTCTCTTTCTTGATCCAATTTCAGGATTCTCTTCAACAAGCTCTCCTTCACCACGATTCAACTTTTCCCTGGTAATCATGCAAACTCAAAAACCAATTGTCAACTAGCTCTGATACCGCTTGATCTGAAAAGATCTTTTAAAGACAATGGTTGAGTTTTAAAACATGTGTTCTTTAACCATTTAGGAATTTGATGAAAGAGGAAGAATTAAAGATGAAACATGGAAGCCATATTAACATATACAGATATGGAAATAAGAATAAAGAAACAACAAACCATAACAACAAGATTGTTAACGGAGTTCGGCAATCTCGCCTACGTCTCCGGGCCTTTGTCTCAATGGGTGAGGCTTTCTTATTTCTGTTCAAAGATTCAAAAGTACATCATAAAAGTGAAAAATGGATTAAATATTGATCTGTCCGTGTTCTTCTAGATCTCAAGAACCCATCAAAACTAACGACATTGAAAATGGATGAACGAAGCCCCCAGAAATGGCCCGCAAAGTTGCCCTCCTCAATGGATTCCCTGCATAAAAATGGCTTTGGATTTTCAATTCTTCAACATTTTCCTGTTCTGAACCTCCCCTCAAGGCTGTCAAGAACCTCTGGTTTATATAGGCTTGAAGTTGGCAACAAACTCCCAACTTCCCCCAAAGATCTGGCCTCAAAAAGGGCTCCAGATCCTCCAAAAATGGTCAAAATCCCTTCAAACAGGCTTAAAATCCATAAAAATCATATCATATAGTTTAAAACCCAGTATTTGGCCAAAATAGGGCGCAACCCCTCGATCCTCAGGTTCCTGATCACTTGCGCGCTCCATGTGGCCCTGGGCTAGGATGGCGTGTTGGCCCCCCTCTGGTCCTGGCTCCTAGTCATAAGGCTTGGCTCATGTGGTCATGAGCTAAGTATCCACATGCACCAAACTGCAAGTTAGCTCCTAGTTTAAATTTGTTGGTTATACGCCTTGGTCGGCGGGCTAGCCCAGCGGACCGGGCGCTAACCCCACTTATTCGTGCCAAGGTATAGGACTGGGTCATATGTGCAAGGTTCTATTTGCCGAGGGCTACCAACACAAGGCTACCCACCAAGTAATATCCGTGCCATAATTTTAAATTGCAAGGTTATATGGTAGGTCCACATGGTAAACGTCGGGGGCTGGGGCCTATCCCTAGTCCTTAATTCCTCCCGAATTAATACCCATTCACATTCAAATATTTGATTTGAATATAGAGTATTAAGTACTACCATGGGCGGGCTGGTAGACCAACCCTGCCAAACCACTCGTCGTTCGAACCAAAGGTCATGGGTTCAACTCCCCGAGAGTCAAATAATTTTTTTTCCCAAACTGTCCAATGAAGGGGTGCCACGTGGCAACCCAAGACTGGGCCACATGGCACCATACCATTCGCCCAACTAAAGGACACGTGTCAACCAAAAATTCGTCCACCTGTCAACAATATTTGTCTAGTCAGCATGCCACTATACCTTCCATGTCACTGTATGTCCGTACGACCTGTACAGTCAGCTGCCACGTCAACATTGTATGGATTGTACAGTCATCAAATTTTTGTTTGTTTGACAAAATGAACATATCTCTATATCTTTCGCATACGATGTCTGTTTGAGCCCGTTTAAGTTGCGTTGGGTTCATATCGACGAGGCCTACACACACATATGTTTTGAAGCCATTCTGAACACTTTGATGTTTAGGCCTTCCTGGACCCATTTTGGTTCATGGATCCATTTTAGATCATATATCCTCCCAAGATTGTAGTAATTGTTAATCTACCACCACCAAAATCAGTTCACCAATTGAGAGCGACATTGGGACACACAGGATACTACAGGAAATTTATAAAGGGGTATGTGCAAATCACTGCACCAATGGAGAAGTTGTTAATGAAAGACACCAAGTTTATGTGGAATGAGGATTGTCAACGCGAATTGGACACCCTGAAAGAGAAGATGGTAACTTCACCAATACTAGTATTCTCAGATTGGAAAACGATATTCCACGTACATGTAGATGCATCAACCATCGCACTTGGAGCTATTCTAGTGCAGCCAAGAGCAGGAGAATTTGACCATCCGATAGCATTTTCTAGCTGAAAACTGTCAGAATTAGAGCAGAACTACAATACCACAGAGAGGGAAGGCTTAGTTGTTGGTTGTGGAGCATGGTTATCTTCCTGATTAAGAGGTCTTTTACTTTCAACCGTGTTTATACCCCATGAAGTTTTTACACCCCAGAAGTATGTACACTCTTCCACGCGGGGGAGTGCAGAGGGGGGGGTACCCCCTCTGTGGGGTCCGAGGGGTCTACCCCCCTAGCTAGGGGGTCTAGGGGCAAGCGGGCCCCCAGCGGGAGTTTGGGGGCGAAGCCCCCAAAGGAAAAAATTCCTTGTAAATGTATATTGTAATTTCATTGTAAATCTGGACCATTCATTATAAGGTCACAGATCTAACGATAAAGATTATGTTAGGGTTTTTTTCCCTAGAAGACAACCCTCTTTTATGATGGAAATGTATTGCGGCTATGATTGATGATGAATATTGTATTATGATATAGGATACTGTGAGAGAAAGAAGAGGAAGTTACAACGGGTTTGCTGTAGGTTGTATCCCTTCATATGATGGATAATAATAAAGGAAGGACCTGGCAATTTCTCTGGTGGACGTAGCCCACACTGGGTGAACCACGTAAATGTGTGTCTCTATTGTATTGTGTATCTTCTATGTTTTGTTTCCACATTTGTTTTATTTTATTTCTCCACGGTCTTGTTTTTCTAACAACTGGTATCAGAGCAAAAGGTAACTCACAGGAAAAGAGGGTTCTTGATTCGAGTGGGAGCAATGTCGGAAGATGGAAAGTTTAGGGTCGAGAAATTTAATGGCTAAAACTACCAGTTATTGAAGATGCAGATGCAAAACTATTTATATCAGAAGGATCTATTCCTACCATTGGGTGGAATAGCAAAGAAGCTGGTGACTACGAAGGACAAAGAATGGGAGATTCTTGACAGAAAGGCTCTAGGAACGATACGGATGAGCTTGGAAGCGTCGATGGCTTTCAATATTTCCAAAGAAAAGACAACGAAGGGTTTGATGGACGTATTGGCCAAATTGTATGAAAAACCCGCAGCGTCCAATAAGGTATTTCTAATGAAGAGATTATTTAATATGAAGATGTCAGAAGGTGGGTCTATTATAGATCATTTAAATGATTTTAATATGGTTACTAATCAACTAAGTTCTGTAAAAGTGGACTTTGATGATGAGGTCAGGGCTCTTCTAATCTTGTGCTCATTTCCAGAAAGCTGGAACGACTTGGTCATGGCTGTAAGTAACTCTATCTCTGGTTCAAATACTTTAAAATTTGATGATGTTGTTGGTGTTATCCTTAGTGAGGAAATGCAACGGAAAAGCACAGGTGAGACATCAGGAAATGTGTTGAACATGGAGAACAGGGGAAGACAAAAGGATAGAGGAAAGGGT